>JAXIVD010000291.1:105000-106638 GCA_036785275.1 Cancer borealis | reverse complement strand
CTTGATGCAGCGGTGAGGCGGTACAGACAAGGGAATCCTCCTCTTTCCCCTTTATTCCCTTCAAGGTTTCCCTCACGCCATCTACGATCATTTAAAGCTTTACAGGTACGCCGTCCCTTCCTAATCCATTCACTTCAATCTCTCACTGTTCCTCAACAATAAAAATGTAAACGTAATTTGAGGGAAACATTTAACTATTTCGAGTTTTCAGTTTGAGAATATTACTCGTCTGTTATACAATTATTTTTATTTATATAGTCATTCATTCATTTGTTAATTCTCCCTGAATGTGTGTGTGTGTGTGTGTGTGTGTGTGTGTGTGTGTGTTCTCTCTCTCTCTCTCTCTCTCTCTCTCTCTCTCTCTCTCTCCTCTCTCTCTCTCTCTCTCTCTCTCTCTCTCTCTCTCTCTCTCTCTCTCTCTCTCTCTCTCTCTCTCTCTCTCTCTATATATATATATATATATATATATATATATATATATATATATATATATATATATATATATATATATATATATTTGTATATACACATATTTATGTATATTGTATATACATACATATATACATTTATACATTTTTATTTATCAGCACCCGCGATAGAACAAATTGTTTTCGCTTGTATCCATTTTCTTTTTTCTTTTTCGAATGGCTTTGTCTTGTACAGGTGCAAGTGTTACGATACAAATGACGCACGCACCTTTAACATGACAAAACAAGGTGCCAGAGAGGAACTAAAGACTGGTGCCTCTTGCATATTGATCCCAACCCTCAGTAGTAATTACGGCGGTTAAGTCTTGCGTAAGCATCTAATTAATTAATACTGTGTGAGGAATTGTCAGGTAGGAATGACAACACCCTCGAGGCTTCGGACAAACCAATTAAATTTCCATGCGGCGACATCCGTGTGTATAACAGTGAAGAAAAAAAATACAATGTTTCACGTGGCGGCCACCTGGGCAGCGACGCCCACACCAGACCACACCACCTGCATCACACTTACTGCTACAGCTGCACCACACACACACACACACACGCATACACACACACACACACACACACACACACACACACACACACACACACACAAGCATACACACACACACACACACACACACACACACACACACACACACACACACACACACACACACACACACACACACACACACCACACACACACACACACACACTCTTTCCTTCCACGGTCCAAGAATATTGTACTCATTAAGTAAAATAAAGACTGAAGCAATAATAAAGACGAGGAGGAAGATCATAGCACAAAAGAAGAGGAAGACGAGGAGGAAAAAGATCATAGCACAGAAAGAAGAGGAAGACGAGGAGGAGGAGATCACAGCACGAGAACCAACTCCTTACAAAGAAAAAGACAAGGACAGGGATAATGACAAAGAGAAAGATAATAACACCAGAGATGAAGGGAGGAGGAGACAGGCACATGAGCTGCAGAGGAGGATGAGTACACTTCCCCAAGGACACTGAAAAGAGGACAGGATACGACTCAAAGCATGAACGTCTAACCCATACAACGACCTTACAGTAAATGGTATAACACACCCCTACCCCGGGACACATCTATTTGCGTTTATTGAAGTCAAAATTAAAGTGGTTGATGATTGTGAGA
>JAXIVD010000291.1:92500-102500 GCA_036785275.1 Cancer borealis | reverse complement strand
AGATGGAAGTGACAGAGATAAGTGTGTGTGTGTGTGTGTGTGTGTGTGTGTGTGTGTGTGTGTGTGTGTGTGTGTGTGTGTGTGTGTGTGTGTGTGTGTGTGTGTGTGTGTGTATGTATATGTGTGTGTGTGTGTGTGTGTGTGTGTGTGTGTGTGTGTGTGTGTGTGTGTGTGTGTATGTATATGTGTGTGTGTGTGTGTGTGTGTGTGTGTGTGTGTGTGTGTGTGTGTGTGTGTGTGTGTGTGTGTGTGTGTGTGTGTGTGTGTGTGTGTGTGTGTGTGTTTATGTATGTGTATGTATATGTGTGTGTGTGTGTGTGTGGCCCTAAGGTGAAGACTGGCTCTCGACACATTCCTCCACAGATCCTAACAATGCACTGTAACAATATTCTATACGAGGCACGACCTGTTCTTTTTTTCACAACGTTCACATTTTTCCTTGTTAACACACTCCTACATTTTTACATTTCCATTCTCAGTGTGTATTTTTACCTTTAAATACACATATCATTTACGTGGTCACTGTGTCTAGTTGTAATTAAGGCAACCTTGCATGTATATATTATTTTCAAAACATTACTTTTTTTTTATATGTATACACACTCGTACATGTACATATAATTCTCATGTTGATAGTAATTTTCCCTACAACATTTATTATACTTGGTACATATTATATATATTTAAAAAAAAAAAAAAAATTTTCTTCATAGTCTCACAATAAACGCCTTTGGAATAGAACGGTCAAGGTCTTTAATGTTCCTCTTTATATTTCTTTTCGTTTAAAATTGCCTCTCAATGAAACGGCAATCATGACGGCTGTTAAAATTTTGTGCGTCAGTTAACAAAAGTTACCTGAAAACATTTACCTCGCGCGCTGGGAGTCTCCTCAATGATTAAGAGAAAAAGTAGAGAGAAAAAAAAGTGTGAGAGTGAGAGAAATAAAGTTAAAATCAGGTTTCAATAAGTGCGCCAAACAGGAGGCTTCGATCAGGATAAACAGCTACTCAATTAAGGAGTCAAAGGCCTGTAGCTCCCTGTTTATTCCCGTCTCTCCTACCCTGCCCACTGCCATCCACTCATACTGACTCCCACGACCCACAGCCACCCACACCTCACTTCACTCATGACCTTACTGATGAATGATATTATTTTCTACTTCATTATTCAAACCTGTAATCGGGTAAGTATAATGTGGCCTCTTAATAGATTCGTTCTCTCTCTCTCTCTCTCTCTCTCTTTCTTTCTCTTTTTCTCTTTGGTGCTGGCCTCTTGCAGCCTCCTTATTTTCTTATGTTTTTGCTTATATTATTGTGTTTTCTTCTGTTTCCCTGATATGATATTACCAAACAGTAACTACTAACTCATCCACTCACCTGATACTCATACACATCTACATCACGCAGGTAAATAAAAGGTGGGTCTGTACTAAACTAAGTTAAGTACACACGCACGCACGCTCGGATGTGTGTGCGCGTGCGTGTGTATGGCGGTAAAGTGTGATTGAAGTTGTATTTTTTTCATGAATTAAAGCTTTGATGAATTACGTGCGGCTATTACAGGTGTGTGTGTGTGTGTGTGTGTGTGTGTGTGTGTGTGTGTGTGTGTGTGTATGTGTGTGTGTGTGTGTGTGTGTGTGTGTCTAGACAACAAAAAAAACTGAAAAAAGACAAAAAATATAAATAATCAGCAGAGAGATAGATAGACTGCTTGATTCACTGAAAGATTAATTTTATGTTTAACACGAATTAGGAAAAAACAAAACATGAAAAAAAATAAAACTGGAAAAAACTGATTAATGGATCGCCCGGTTGAGTTTTCATATTTTTTTTATATATATACATATTTTTTCCTCTTTCTGCGTCGCATGAATAAACGAAACGAATCGCCGACACTGACAAACACATAGACAAATAGTATAAGAGTTGAAACGGTATTGCAGCAAGGACACACACACACACACGCACACGCGCGCACACACACACACACAAGCAAACAGACATACAGACAGATAGAAAGGCAGACAGACAAATAGACACACAGACAGGCAGGCAGACAGGCAGGTGAACCGATCAATAGACATGAGACAACATAAAACAAGCAGAGATTTCCAGTGTTCTCTCCCCTCAGTCACTCACTATTCACGGCTAGGCATTGGTGGGCGGCGGGCCAGCACTGACCACGCCCACCCAAAGTGACGCACACCCACCACAACGGGACAACATCTATAACACATGAGAATCACTCTAAAACAGGTGGTTGTGACACAAAGCTGATGCCTGTCACGGGAGATTTCCATTCGCATTGTTTTGTGGAAAGTTCAGTATTTTTTCTCTTTTTTTTCATGTCGCTGTAAAAAATGTTTCCCTTTTTTGTTCGTGTGGAACGGGGCAAGTACTGGTATTCAAACATAGTTGTATTTATATAAAGCATCGAAGTCTTTTTTTATTTGCATTTGTTTATCAGAGAATTACATGATAACAAATAGTAATAATATTCGCTGATATGCTTTTTTTCATCCCTGGAAATCAACACAAGCTCGAAGAAAAATAAATGAATAATGAAAAATAAATCCTAATGTTTTTTTGTAGGCAGCTCGGTGAGACCACTAACGACACCCTCATCACTAACTACGTCCTTTAGCGCCACTTGAAGAAAGAAATCACAGCAAGCCAAAAAAGCTCACAGCACACCTTCCTTAACACAAAACAAGCCTAAGGGGAATGTCACACGACTCCCCAAGTTCACCGTCACCTCACCGAACTTGCAATCAAGCAACAACCAATTCAAAAAGTCCAACCTTTACCCACACGCTGGAAACACTTCCTTTGCACTCCACGCTATCAAGTTTTCTTTCAGCGACATTCAAAAGGAAAAAAAAATATATCAAGATTCACAACCAGATGATGAAAGTTACCATTTGTCAGCAGGTGTATGATAACTTCACTCCTTTCATCGTGACAGCATGGGTGGTGTGGGAGAGAGGGGAGAGGGGGAAGAATGGGTGAGGTCTAATTCAATAATAAATAACAAAATCACCCATGACGCCTCACCCCCTATAGTACCCTTTAAACAGCATGCAAGATAAGTTTAAGGGAGGTAAGGGAGGCAGCAGCAGTAGCAGGTACCATCAGCCTGATCTGCATCTACCCACCTCTCTCCCACCTGACAGAATGAGTGTTTGTGGGTAATGGAAATAATCACAACACACAACATACGACGAACTAAACACGGCACGCAACACGAGTAAGAGAAGATGGAAGCAAGGAACACGTAGGAGAAAGGCGGAGATAGGAAGGTGAGCGCAAGAGGCAGTGAAGGATGGAAAGCTTGTGGAGTGTCAAGTATTCGTTATGACCCGAGGATGTGAAGGAATGGGAGGGTGTGGTGGAAGGGTGGAAGGCCCGCGATACAGCATATTTCTACAGGTTTTTTGTATATTTGCAATGTTAATGATGTTTCTCCTGACATGACTGCTAATGACTTCCCTGACAAAGCCAATCTGAGCCATGAATTTCTTCCTTCGGATTTCTGATCGCCAAAACCACCACAAGGAAAATAAAAGTGATAAATTGAAGTCTGTGAAAAAAAAGTTATTCCAAATACCCAATGGATGAAATGTGTGCATGTGTGCGTGTGCGTGTGTGTGTGTGTGTGTGTGTGTGTGTGTGTGTGTGTGTGTGTGTGTGTGCGCGTGTGCGTATGTGTTTGTGAGATAAATTGAATTAGAAAAAATTCCAAATATCTGATGCAACCTGTGTTTGTGTTTGTGTGCGTGTGCGTGTGCGTGCGTGCGTGCGTGCGTGTGTGTGTGTGTGTGTGTGTGTGTGTGTGTGTGTGTGTGTGTGTGTGTAAAGGAGACAGGGGGGATGGGGAGGGAAAGGGGAAAGTGGAGGGTCATGGTATGTTTTACTTGTTGCATATTTATATTTGACGAAACCCAATGAAAGGCTCCAGTCCACCACCAGCCTCATCGACGACGCGGAAGCTTCACGTTAATGAATAAAATCAATACTGGAATGATATCCAACAATTTTCGAACAAACAGTTGACATATTCTCCTTATAAAAGTTACAAAAACACACCGATAAGCCAAATATTTTCTCAATGTGTGACAGCATCATGAGTTTCCATGTGAATGATATCCTGTGAGTCTTTAAACATTATATATATTTATGTTTCATGCAAAGAGTACGTACTTTTATATATATTGTAAAACTGGTAATCAAAGCAATTAATTTCAGAATAGGAACTAAACGTGAGGCTTCCAAACATAGATTCAGGAGAAGGAAAACCAAAGCAAGACTGAATTTACAAACTACACGTAAAAATAAAAAGTAAAATGTACGATAGAACCCAAAGCGTAAAAGAATATAAGTTAAGGAGACATATAAACACGACCGTAGCTTTCATCTTGGCTCCTGTACACTAGAAAGATGAGTTACTGCCTCGCACTGTACTGCCGCTTCTGCCACGTACAAAGGACACATCTACATCAGCACTACAACATCTAAACACACACAGCGTTGCGCTTCACGTATACTTCTTACATGAAAAATACAGCTAATTCATATTTTTCAGTTTTTCTTTTTTTCTCTTCGCAAAGGATGTACGAGAAGTTTGGATAAAAGAGGAATTTCTTTTCGAGCTACTTTTTCTTTTCAGCCTTGCCAGACATGTCCAGGTGAGGTGAGGGAGCCGCCGCCCTGTCTCGACCCACACCAGGGACCAGGAGGCAAGACGTGTTGTGCTCTGAGGACACCACCAACCCACGCGTAATACATGATAAAAAACGATAAAAATACAACTACAAATAACACGAACTATTACTATTACAACCACTACTACTACTGTAACGTATTCAATTTAGTCTGAACTTGCAACATTTCAAAAGAATACTTACAATTTCTCTACAGAAGACGAATGTTTAATTGTTTCTGAAAAGATGCAAAATTACAATGCATTATAAATATGCACTTTCAACACTGCAGTATTTTCATGATACATAATTAAACATGACAAGGCAACAGGCTGGCACGTCGGGGCCTTTATCCCACCTGCAGCTGTTCCTTCAGGTGATACTCTCTTATCTTACATTAGGTTGTCATTGAAATTAATACACACGTTCCTCTCTTTTATATAAAACTAGTGATGAATTATTAAAACCGAAAACAAATTATTTTATTTCCTTATATAAAAATTATACTCAAATAAACAAGTTTGATGACACTTGAGTGTGTTGATAAAACTGTTCATGTTCAATTGATTTGTTTTTTATTTCTATATTAATTTATCACATAATTATTCATGTGTTTTTATATTCATTTAATTGACAAGGAATTTCTTTATTTTTTGTTTTTTTCGCATTTTCTTCAAACCACAAAATCTCTAATAATTTACGACCATTGCGAAATATTGTAGATAAACTTTGTGCTCCTATATGAGAACCGAGCTTACCTGGGTGTGTTTTAGGTAACTATGATAAATACTACGAATCAATGAGTATCCGTTCACTACCCACCAGCAGGGCGAGGTGAGTGAGGCGAACAGGTAAGGCGAGCACGTCAGTTTCATTTGTTTTAATAGACTTTTAGTTCAATCAAATCGCATAGTTTACTATCTTTCATAATTCATCACAGCAATTGTTTATTAAAATGTCCAAGATAATAATTGAAAATGTACACTTTTTTCACCCCTTACCTTTTTTTCTAAATAAGAGTACTTCGGTAGTATGAAACAATTAGTTAATTTTCTTTCCTGAATTTCCATTGTGATTAGTTTTGACGTGAGGGTCCCACGTGTAAAGAGCCGTGAGCTGCTGTGGCCGCCGATAATCTGGCAACGAGTGATCCGTGGATTACGCCGTCAACAGTACCGTCAACAGTACGGCGTATTGTTCGTGTTATATTCGCAGTGTGCATGACATAATAAATTGCTGCAGGAACGTATCCCATAAATGGTTTTCATGTCAGTTATCACATTTATTATTCCATCTGACAATAACCAAATATTGTCTTGTTTTTCCTGTAATACAATCAATACAAAGTGACTTCCAACATACACACATTCATACGTGGATGGACAACAATGATTTAACTATTAACTATGCAGCCGACTGACGTGATACATAGTTCTCATGAATCATATAAACGTTTGTGATAAAACTAACTTGCACAAAGGTTCTGTACAAATAACAATAACAAGGTGGCGGTGACAATAGCAGTTTGATTTGTATTGTAAGCAAACCACATTTTTAATCATAGTATCATTGGCTAATAGGACGTATTTGTTAGAGTTTTATCGTTTATACTTATCAAAAACCTATGACGCTTTCGGTATATGTAGAAATTCTTATGGGAAAAAGGTTATATATTTCAATTCACTTATTACCTTCCTTTTCCTTAACTAAAAAAACAATAATAAAATACAAGCTCTCCAATAATAATAATAATAATTGAATGGAGATCAATACTAGACAAATAATCTATCAATGAAAGTATGTTATTGATTGAGATTATTGGTTTCCTAGTTAACTCTTTCTATGTAGCTAATGACCACATCCTTAATTACCTCATGAACTCTTGGACGCCACACCCTCTAGGCATTACTTACAAACTCTGCACACAAACTTTTTACGACACTAAGAGTATATATGTGTGTGATGGAGGTTCACATTTGACACACAGAATGAAGAAGAAGAAGGTTTACCCGATAACTTACTATATTACAGTAAAACTCTTTGGATGCAAATACAAAATAATTTTACCACTCCGTTCTTTTCCATCTTAAAGCGAAAAGAGTCTGTGAGGGCAGGGATGGACAGGCTTAAGGGGATCAGCTTCCTGAAAATTTAAGAACTAAGCTTTAAAGATGAAAAGTTACTCTAGTAATGAAGGGAAAGAGGATGGCGTGGCGATGGATTATCAAACTATAAAGTTACATGGGATAAAAGGAAAGGACTCCAGCCCTCGTCAGCGGCTTAGAAGAGTGTCAAGAGAGGAGGACATTCATACACCTATTGACGAGTATATTTTCAACTCTTTCTGTTCCATAAAAAAAATAATAGTAGTTTGTTTTTCTATTCCAGTCTTACATGTTTTTCAGATATCACTCACAAAGGTGTTAAATGTTGTGTTTTGTATTGCATCACGTCCATCTGGTGCCGTGAGTGGTTACGTGAGGAACACAAAGGTGATGCTTCAAAACAGTGCCATGAGTGCCATGAGTGCCATCCCCTTCATGCGAAACTGTGCTGGTTTAAGGGAAAAGTGTTAGTGATTCTTTCATTTGACTTCCCTTTACACTCAGAGGCAATCAAGAAAAAAAAGTAAAGTATTTCATAAAAAGAAAAAAAAAAAAAAGCTACCACGATAAAATATGAAATAAATAAATGAAAAAAATAATTTGTTTCTTTTATTTGCTTTGTAGAAATTGAGTTCCCAAGGGAAGGGTTCCAAGCTTCCCGGCAGCGTCCCCTACAACATTTTTTTACGACACTGGAAATACGAAGATATGTATACCAGTTTCTAAAAAATGATGATGATGATGATGATGATGGTGATGATGATGATGATGATGAGAATAATAAGTAATACGAATAAATTTAGTAATAATTATAATGAAAAAAAGAAAAATACAGAAAAGAAACAAAAATAATATAAATATTTCTCACTGCACTCACGGCTCTGACGCAGTACATGAAATAACTATATTTCTTAATGGCCACCCCCCCCCCCCCCCATACACACACACACACCGCAAAAACCACCCAATACCACATTAATACAACAAAGCAAGAAAAAAATATATGCATTTCTCTCTGACTCTTCCCTGACGTGAACAAATTCCTCGTTGGTTCGTTTTCATCAGCCAGTTTCCTGCACCACAACGCTACCCCATCACCAGCACGCAAACATGTTACGCTAAACACTGGCTGGCGAACGTTGGACGAGGAATGAGGAATCAGCGAAAGTTTTTTTCTTCTCTCTCTCTCTCTCTCTCTCTCTCTCTCTCTCTCTCTCTCTCTCTCTCTCTCTCTCTCTCTCTCTCTCTCTCTCTCTCTCTCTCTCTCTCTCTCTCTCTCTCTCTCTCTCTCTCTCTCTCTCTCTCTCTCTCTCTCTCTCTCTCTCTCTCTCTCTCTCATATATGAGCAGATAGTCGTTCAATCGCTCACCAACGCACTCACTCTTGGTCTGAAATTTGTCTGTGCAATAGAGCGGCTTCATATACACACAGCAGCGTTCATGTGAGGGACAGCAATTCGTGTACAAATGGTTTCACTGGCTGGTGTGGTTCCCGTTGTTCACATGGACGTCATGAAAAGTACACGTGTTATTAGAGGTTCAGTGGGCTTGATGGACCCCCGTGGCCGCCCTTTGCCGAGTTGTCGTTTATTAGTGAATGCAAACCGGGAACTGAGGGAGAAAGCACACCGCCAATTGAAGGTCATTTTGTAGCTGCGTGTGTGTGTGTACAGCATGGTGCCTTGTGACCTGGACGTGTGTGTGTATCATCAGCGTGCAGCCTGTCACACACACACACACACATCAGTTGCGGCCAAAGTCTATATCGAGACAGCGCTGCTTTATTAAGTTACCGAAGGGACCTTTGTGTCTAGCTCGTATCTCCGTCTACATAAGACCTTTGTGTTGCTTGAGCCTCGCGTGTGGCAGCGGGTCTTTCTTAATGCAGTTTGGCTCCTGCATGACTGGCTTTATGCACAGCGTCGCCTAACTGCACATTTGCCGAAGATTTCGACCTCCTGTATATAGAACCCTGACTCACAATCTATAATTTGTTGCATGACTACAAACCTTCGTAGAAAAAAAAAAAAAATAAATAAATAAATAAATATATATATATATATATATATATATATATATATATATATATATATATATATTTATTTTATATATATATATATATATATATATATATATATATATATATATATATATATATATACTCTGATATCCGGTAACTCCACTCCAGCAGCACAAAGTATTTTTTGTGGTAGTGACCTGCCGCACGTGAGCTAGTGTGGTACCGGCAATCAAGCAGGTGATCGTTGAAATGAGACCACTGCAGGGACGGGGACGGGCCTAGTATGACGGTAGGTCAGCATAATGTGTATGAAAATATGCGGAGGTGATTCAGACCCCCAAACCCAGGAGCGGAGAGGGAACCTGACTCTAGCATAACGCTAAGTTGATATTGGTCTGCTATATTTACATTACAAACATAACTCAATACTGGCCTAACGCGCCCCCTCCCCCTATGAATGCCTGGCAGCATACGTAAAATGTCTGCACTCAGATTACACAAAGCAGCTTACTGCAAAATAAAAACATAAATAACAGAAGAGATTTTTGAGGATGAGAGTTCCGTTGTTACCCAAGGCTTTTGCTGCGCTCCGAACACGACATAGATAGTTAACAAATGCTTTAAATTTAACCTTACAGGCATCATGACTACATAATAACTTATATGTTGAAAATTATAATGAATATGCGCAGCCGCCCTTCTTCCCCCAAGATAAATGCATGCATAGTCTGCTCTGCTTTTCAGGCACCGCTGCCAGGCGACCAATCAACATTTATTCTTTATTTTTTTCCGCTTTTGTTCTGGTACTCGACTGTGACCAAACGAGGCTTCCTCTCTAACGGATGTTCTGTTTTTCATCAAGACCAAGCTAATGAGGTTACATCATTATAGTCTCCAAACAAACCATTGTTAACTCCTAATGGTGACCACAACAAGGTAACCTACCTACACTTGTGACAGGCAGCGAAAAAAATTGCTTCACTAAACTGGTGAAGAAATGCCGTTTTATCATGTCAACTGAAGTAACATTGCTGGCAGGTCACATGTATAATTCCAGCCCACTAAGGACGGTGGACAAATGTAAGTATTGCTAATATCGTAACGTCACCATGAGCGGCGATACATCATCCTTTGTCTGTTCAGGAGATAATTTAGATGACATTTGCAAAACCGGCAT
>JAXIVD010000291.1:77500-85000 GCA_036785275.1 Cancer borealis | reverse complement strand
ATGATATGAAAAAAATGTCTTCATACTAACACACAAAAACATTTAAAAGACGAATAAATTACACACACTAATGATCCCATATTAGTGTAGTAGTTTTTTAGTGGTATAAATCGTCTTAAATACACTGTGATAACAACAACAACTTGCATTTTACTACTACTACAATTATTACTATTCCTTTTACTACTACTACTACTTTTACTACTACAGCAGGAATAAAAACAAAAATCTCAGTCACCATCAACCTGCAAATAAAATTACATCCTCTTCCCTTCCCTCTCTCGTCCATTCACACACCCTTTATTCCCCTCCCTTGGTGACCCACGTGACTAGGGCGTCGAGGGTCAGCAGTGAGGTAATGAGGTCACGTTCTATTGCACCGGCCTCTCCCCTTCCCACTGGCTGAAACTGTGCCTCGGGTGAAGACAGAATCCGAGGAAGGGAAGAGAAGAGAACGACCAGGATATATGGGAAGGTTACGAAGAAATTGGAAGAGAGGATGGGTTGGGAGAATTAGGTGAAGGAGTTAAAATTGGAGGAGGAAGAGGAGGAGGAAAAGGAGGAGGAAAAAGAGGATTTAAGAATAGTGAATACACGAAATCAGGATATAAATACTAGAAAGAGGGAAGATAGACAATACTGAATAAATATATGAGAAAAAATATATATCTAAACAGAAAGCGATACCAAAAAATATGAAAACTCCACCGGATAAAAAAAAAAGATAAATAAATAACAATTGGTAGAGATGAAATAGATGAGAAAAAAAAAATGGTGCAATGGAAGAAAAATAGAAAATAAATACAAAATGTTCATCGTAAATATAAACCAACTACGAATTGTAAAACACATACTAAAGGGCGACGCAAATAAACAGTAAATGTGAGTATAAAATAAAAGACTATAAAAGAGAGAGGGAGGATCGGTGAGGGGATACAAATAAACATAACGATAAGTGTAGAGCATAATACAATACATTAAATAATAAGGTAAAAAACGTATATATAGAATAGGAGAGAATTGGAGAAAAAATAAACGAAATGAGAGAGAAACCCCCCCCCCACTACCCCTACCACCAACAAGAAACAGAGACATAAGCGGTGAAGAGGAGGAAATACAAGAGCAGGAGAGAGTAGAAGAAAGAAAGGAAGGAAGGTAGGAAAGGGAAGCCAGACAAGGGTAAGGGAGGAAAGATGGACATAGGGACGGAGGGAAGGGAGGTAAGGAGGACACCACACCATCACACACCATCACACACCATCAACAACAATACCAAAGTAGGAGAAAAAAAAAGAGTGACACCATCTTTGCCTCAGTCATGCACCTCTCTACCGCTTCCCCTCATCTACTTCTTTCCTTCTACCTGGTTGGCTTGCGAGGGGAAGGACCAGAAGGGAAGAAAGGGGACACGCAGGAAAAGATGCAAGAGCTAAAACAGGAAATAGGAGATGAGAGGAGAGGAAAGGAAAGGAAAGGATAGGAGTGAGGAAAACCAAGAAGAGAAGGAAGGAAGTGAAGTGTAGGAGAGGAGGAAGAGCGATAAGGAAAGAGGGGAGAATAAAGAGGAAGGAAAGAGGATAAATAAAAGTGAAGAGATATAATGAAACATAAGTAAAGGAAAGAATATATATGAAAGAACTAATTACAGAAAAGAAGCGATGTTAAAAGAGAGAAGTGGAAGGAGGGGGAAAGAAAATAGAAAAGAGAGAGAGAGAGAGAGAGAGAGAGAGAGAGAGAGAGAGAGAGAGAGAGAGAGAGAGAGAGAGAGAGAGAGAGAGAGAGAGTAAAAGTAAAGTTAAAAGGAATTGAAAGATAACACGAAGAAGAAAGTCATGGATAAGAAAGACAAAACAATGAAAGAAGAAAGGAAACACGACACACAATAAAAAAAAAAAAAAAAAAAAAAAATTAAAACGAACAAACTAAAAATAAAAACAGATAGATAACAGAGAACAACAACAAAGAATGCAAGAATAATAATAAGAAAATAATTCAACGATAATAATTCACAATAGCAATACAAAAACAAAACCCAAAAAAAAAGTACGAAAATGACAACAAATGCGCAATTACCCTATAAATGTTAATCGAGCGAATTAGCGAGATGAAAAAAGAAAACAAATGACGGTGTTAAAATGAGGAATGACTACTTGACAGGACGTTGGAAATGGGAAATATGAGGAGGCAATGGATGTGACGGACAGTGACAGTGACAGTGACAGTGACAGTGACGGTAACGGTGATGTGTTTAAATGGCCAACGTAACGAAGGAGGGAATGGTAGGGCCTCGTTGAAGAAAAAAAAAAAAAGAGAGAGAGAGATAAACGTGTAGGGAGGAGGGGTAAGGGGGTGTAAAAATCTATAGGGGCGTTGCAACAGATGACAGGGACACAGGGAAAGGCTTGGGATGCTGACGTTATTAGGAATGGTGAGGGGCATTAACTGTTATTTATCTTGGAGAATTAAAACAAATGTGACATATATGGAGGCGGAGCTTAAGCCTTCTAATTATTGCCCCTCTATCCCCCCTCCCTCCTTTCCTTACCTCTTTCCTTACCTCCCTTCTTTCCTTCGTTCCTTCTTTCCTTCATTCCTTCTTTCCTTCGTTCCTTCTTCCCTTAATTCCTTCTTTCCTTCATTCCTTCTTTCCTTCGTTCCTTCTTTCCTTTCTTCCTTCTTTCCTTCCTTCCTTCTTTCCTTACCTCCCTTCTTTCCGTCTTTCCTTCCTTCCTTCGTTTCTTCCTTTCTTCCTTCTTTCCTCTCTCCTTCTTTCCTTCCTTTCTACTTTTTCAACATCACTTGCAGGAAGGAAACGCAGGTAGTGGATAGAATAAGCATAGAGGAAGGAAAATAAATGTGAAGTAACAGATATAAAAGAAGCAAACGAGACGATATTATGTGAAAAGAGATAAAAGGTAAAGAGGAAGAGAAAGAAGAGTGTGAATCGAAGGATAGAATACGTACAATCTTGCTCACCTGAACGCACACTGGAGGTTACTTACCTGTGGGAGAAAAAACACACCAAACTAATTACGAGAAACAACACTGAATCTCATCGAAATCCGCCTCGGCTGCTGCCTTTGATACGGACTTTCATTACCTGGTTAGCCGCCCACCCATTATTATGTCGGTAATTTTCAAAGTAATTAAATCTCGAATAGAATGCACTCAGCTTTTTTTCCCCCCAATACCACTTTCGTTACCTGTTTGAAATTCATTTTAGCTTAATTTCAATTTTAACAGCCTATAAAGTTACATTATCTAAAATGAGAAAGATAAACTTCGTAATTTACCTCCACGTGCGTTGTGAAGGGATTGGGCGAAACATGGAATTATCAGGCCATTGAGCCGTGCACTGTATATAAAATGTGCACGTACATGCGTTTTAAACGGAATGTATGTATAAAAATACACACACACACACACACACACACACACACACACACACACACACACACACACACACACACACACATACACATACACATACCCACACACACACACACACACACACACACATACACATACCCACACACACACACACACACACACACACATACACATACCCACACACACACACACACACACACACACATACACATACCCACACACACACACACACACACACACACATACACATACCCACACACACACACACACACACACACATATATATATATATATATATATATATATATATATATATATATATATATATATATATATATATATATATATATATATATATATATATATATACATGTCAAGAGAGAATGAGAGAAAATTAGGAAATATCCATATATTAAATAATAAATAAATTGATTAATATTAAGAAAGACACAGACACATAGAAAAACTGATAGATGAATAAACAAATTGATTAATTAATTCACTAACAGATACATATAAATATAGATATTCATATAAAGTAAGATATACACACACATGGAACAATAGTTGTAAAACATACAATCCAGTTTCCGCACACCACACCACACCCCCCCCCCCCCCCCCCCGCCACCCCCCCCCCCGCCACACCACACCACACCACACCACACCACACCCCGCCACGCCACGCCACACCACACCACACCACACTATACCACACCACACCACACCTCACCACACACTACTGAGGCTTCAAGGTAGAACTAGAAACACCACACGCAGAACATCAAGGCAATTACCTGTTCATCACTACCAACAACTCTCTCTCTCTCTCTCTCTCTCTCTCTCTCTCTCTCTCTCTCTCTCTCTCTCTCTCTCTCTCTCTCTCTCTCTCTCTCTCTCTCTCTCTCTCTCTCTCTCTCTCTCTCTCTCTCTCTCTCTAAACAAGTCGAATCTGTCAACACACCATAATAGGGAACCACTGCTAATTGACAAACATGAAAACAAATATTCAAATTAACTGAATTGATTAATATTGAATAAATAAATAGATAGAAAAAAAAAAACCCAGCGTTTGACCAAAAAAAAATATATATCCCAGGTGTCAGCATTTATTCATTCAGGTGAATTACCAAAATGGGGAGAGAAAAAACGAGGAAAGGGAAGCCGTTTACCCAATGGCAGGAGGAGGAGGCAAAAAAATGTGCGAGGAATATGGGAGATAAACGCTGGAAGAAGGGAGGAAAGAGAGAAAGCGAGAAAGAAAGATAGAGAGAGTGAGAGGGGCGAGGGAGAGAAAATGTGTGAAGGAAGAATGAGAGAGAAAAGGAGGAATTTCGCCAGAGGAATGGAGGAAAGCAGAAAAGAATTTGGTGGAGGAGGGACAGAGGAGGGACGGATGGGAGAGGGATGTGTAAGGGAATGTGTATGTGTGAGTCAAGGGGGGATGTGTTTTTATCCTCCTGTTCTTTTCTTAGGTAGTGTTAGGGATGTGATGTGAAGGGTGTGAATGACTGGAGTAATGTACATAAGGGGAGAAAGATAGGTGTGTAAGATGTAAGGGTATGAGGGTGTGAGGGAGTATGTAATGGTGATGTGGCGTGTCATTACTATATAAGAGGGTGTGTCAGGGTGTTGGTGTGAGGTGTAGTGAGGAAGGGTGTGCGTGAGGGCTAATGGATGGGGGTGTCAAGCCCATTATGTAATATCATCATAATATTATAAAACACACTACTGGTCTTGCTTATTCATTTCAAGGCATCAGAAAGCGAGAGTAAATTTCAACATAAAAAATGAGCTCTTATGAAAGCCTCAAGTGTTTTATTTGCACGCATCAAGGAAAAAGAAAATAATATTCATGTGCAGCATAAAATATTATACACCTTTATGATTTTTTTTTTGTTTTAGAAATTTTTTTTTTGCATGCAGCTCTTCTAAGTAACACACGCACACGCACACGCACACGCACACGCACACGCACACGCACACGCACACGCGCGCACACACACACACACACACACACACACACACACACACAGCACCATAATCCAGTACAAACAGACAAACAGACAGACAGACAGGCGTTGAGCAAACTACACCAATCCCGCGGCAGCAGCAAACTTCCTTTGGTGAAAATTGCCTGGTAGTTAGGAGTGAACGGAGGTGTTTTAAGACTTGCAACCACTCGTTCAAGGGCATTGTGAGGTGGAGTACTTTTGCGTGCGTCCCTAGCCAGCCACGCCCACAACTACACTCGCACCCACAGCTTCCTAATGTTAGCCTCCGCCCTATGCTGAGATGGACATCCCAAAATTGTTAGCATCACCCTCTCTTAAGAACAAAATAATAATTAGAATTGTGTGTCTGCCTTTGTGTATTCGTTTCTCTCTCTCTCTCTCTCTCTCTCTCTCTCTCTCTCTCTCTCTCTCTCTCTCTCTCTCTCTCTCTCTCTCTCTCTCTCTCTCTCTCTCTCTCTCTCTCTCTCTCTCTCTCTCAAGGGGGGGAGGCGTTAATTAGCATGGAGTAAAAGTCTGGTAGAGAGGCCCAGCAGACGCTCTCTCCACGCCCACACCCGCTACAAAAATTTGGTCGTCGACGCTATCATTGGAGTGTGAAAAAAGTCAATGATTAAATTTCAAAGCATAAGTTTCACACACACACGCACGCACACGCACACACACAGACACACACACACACACACACACACACACACACACACAGTACGTTTATAGTTGTCAATTTGAAGAAGAAAAAATATGATACCTTTTTTTCGGATAAAGGTAATTATGAAGGTGTTGTTTATGTGCGTGTCGTGTGTGTTAAAACTTGCAGCCTGTGTGTGTGTGTGTGTGTGTGTGTGTGTGTGTGTGTGTGTGTGTGTGTGTGTGTGTGTGTGTGTGTGTGTGTGTGTGTGTGTGTGTGTGTGTGTGTGTGTGTGTGTGTTAAAGTAGAGTACTGGGATTATGTACTATTTAGTCTCATTATAATTATCTACGCCTTACTTACGAGTGTCTTGAGTGTAGAGTAATAAAGGATACAGGAAGTCGTTTACGTTAAAAAAAAAAGTATAGAATAGTTTAAAAAAAAAAAAAAAAAAAAAAAAAAAAACGTAAGAGACGTGCATTCTTTTGAAGTATAGTGAAATGGAGTTGGAATGTAAGTATAGATGTATGAATGGAAAATATAGTTATAATCGGTTGTAATTCACTAGCAGTTTCATGAGTTGTATCGAAATATTAACGTAACCGAAACCTAACCTAACCTAACCAACCCTTAGACTTCTTGACTGACATCATGTATTTTTTTTCAATAACTCGAAAAATATAGAGTGAATGTCTTTCCTTATTAGTGAGTATATCAAATAAGAAGGTAAACATGAAACAATTGATTTAAGTAAATATATACACACCATATCACCCTCCAGTGTGTATACGGGAGGGAGTCTGTGGTAAACTTCCTTGTATGCACAAACAACAAATTATGGTAAAAGTAGAAGTTTATCTCTATACACATACCACAACTTGTGAAATACTTGTGAATACTATACACAACATACATTCCTCTTATGCAATACAGTGTTATCCAGGCTAGTATAGCAAAATAGTATAAGTAATGCAATATCCTCTTGTATACGGAAACATACAAGAAACTTTTTATACGTAGCTGATAAAATACATGAAAATACAGACGTGACACCGACCAGCAGTCACGGGCCGGTCACCCCCCCCCCCAACGCCCCCCGCCCCCTTCCCTGTGTGCAGACAACAGCAATCTGCCACACACAGGCGAAAAGTAAGGGAGGTCTTGTTTACCAACCTCGTGGCGTCTCTTGGTCCCTCACGCCTCTTCTTCCCCCCTTCCCTCCTCCTCCTCCTCCTCCCCCTCCTCCTCTTTGCTGCTATTGGCCCGCTTTTCCCCCAGGCAGTCGTCCTTGTAATGGTTATCAATGAATTCAACGAAGCCCTTTCTATCGCAGGACTGAAAAGTATTAAAGTTTAGGATACGATGTCTTTTATGGCCGAAATCGGAACATTTGGCTGAGAACGGTAGGAAGAAGAGAAGGAGGAAGGAATGGAGGAGTTAGGAAGGAATTGAGAAGATATAAGAAAGGGA
>JAXIVD010000291.1:67500-75000 GCA_036785275.1 Cancer borealis | reverse complement strand
GCGTTTGACCGGGCAGAGTTAAGGACACAATGTAGGACGAAGAAAGCGGCACTGAGATCTTGCATACAGGGAACACCACAAGGCACCTGTACCGCCCAGCTGATGACAAGCACAACATGCAGTGAATAAGCAAAGCAAGTCTCCGTAAGATTACACACACTAATTTGATATTCCTTTCTGTACGTATTACTGACTGATCCTTAATCTAGCTGTTTTTCTGATCCTTAATCTAGCTGTTTTTCTAAGTAACATTTAAGCTGTAACAATTGTTTCCACTTTTGAACAATAAATTCATGCATTGTGAAAGTTTGTGAAGATTAACACGCTTAACACGATTAACACGACACCTAACTTAACACAAAATCATTTACATCTGAGTCTACCTTGCCTGGTATTCTTGTAAGTGATACTAGCAAACCATCTCTCCTTTCCAACGGTAAAAGTTGGTGCACCTTCGCGACCTGCTTTGCTGCATGGGCCTGGAACGGGGCACACCTCAGGGGTTCCTTCAATATCCGGCCGGAGAGAAAGAGGAGCAGAAGGAGGAGGGAGAAAGAAGAAGAGAATAGGAGAAGGGAAAAAAATAGATAACAGGACGAAGACAGATAGCAGGAGAATCGGGAGAGCAGGAGGAGGAGGAAAATAGGAGTAGGAGAGGCATGAAGATGACGCCGCAGTGAAGACATCTTGAATATTTGCCGTGTAGTTCACCGATACATGATTGAGAGGTGGTGGTGACAGAGGGAGGGAGAGAAGGGTGGAAAGACGAAAACAGTGAGGGAGGGTGAGAGGGAAGGATAAAATGAGCCTGAGTGTGTGTGTGTGGGGGGGGGGGGGGAAGAACAAAAAAACTGAAGTGAGAGACAGAAATGAGGAATAGAAAGGAAAGAGGGAGTGAGAGGAGGACGTGGAAGCTTAAAGTGGATTGTTATGAGCCACCAGGAAAATTTATCTATATGTAAAGTGAAACTACATAGTTCATCACAACACTCATGCATGTGATGACACCTCGACGAACAAAACATGGATATAAGAAAAGTGTATTAGTGATGGTATTATACGCGTTGAATTCCATTTAATTATTTAGATGAGATAAGCAAGGTCAAGTAGAATTATTATTTTTGTTTCCGTTTATGTGTAGAAAAATATAATTACCAGCGTATTATATTTTCTACCAGAGCGAATAGCAACGTCATCAGTTACACATTAACGTAATATTATCCTTCAAGTGGTATTTATAAGTATATGATGTTCGTTATATTACTTGTTTGTCCTTAACGACGTGTAATTGCAAAATGATATGAGAAAAATAAGTCCTGAACCTTATTTGAAGAACTCATTCACTTTGCCTGAACGACTTTCTACAAAAACATGCCTGTGACCGCCACCAGGGGAAGGGTACGGAAAGCTACACTACCTTTTCCAACCCTACATACACACTCCCCTTCCTCTTCGCATTCTTCTCGCCCGCAAGTACCTGAAAACTTCCTGAGGCTTGATAACTGAGCACCGTTCCTTCCGTGTGTTGAACCGTGGACAGCTCTGCGGGAAGCCTAAAGGAGCCTGGAGGAGGTAAACGTTTGTGTACTCTCTCGGCCAACACGCTGATCACCGCACTTAATGATCCTGAAGATACCACCGCCTCCCCTCCGCAGTGCAATTCAATTCGCTCGCTGTATTTGTGTCTACGGCCCATAACAGCCTGGAATAACAAGAGGGAAAGGCTGGAGATGCCGAGTAATGGAGGCCCTTTGCATGCAGTTGGGTGCTGCCGAGCCTTCCCGCTGGGCCAGTCCTACGAGACGAAAACAAACCCACAAAAAAACACTTGAGACGTTCCGCATTGTCGTGGTTTTAGTGTTCTGGTTTTGTTTCGTGTTTTTTTTCATGTTATTTTTCGGGTGGTGTTCCCCCTCTCCGTTTTCTTTCAATCAAAAAATTGGGAGGTGTCTGAGCGCACTGTCTTGTTCACTTTTTTTCCCACTTGTTTTTTTCGGTTTAGTTTCCAGCGGTGTGACTGAAGTGTTTGCTTGTCTCGGTGTGCATGATATACAGGATATGAAAAAAAGAAGAAAAAAAAGAAAATCACCCTCAATTCCAGGTTTTTACGTTCCTTTTGGAAATCAATCAAACCGAACCCGCTGGAAAATATTGAAGGACTTTTAAAAGATGAAAGCATTCTTCTCATACTTCATTTCAGGGGATGAGAGCCATAAGGAGCTCTGTGAGGAGGATCACCAGGGCTCCAATTCACATTTGGCCACCACGCTTCACCACACTTTTAAAAACCAGCCTCTTAATGGGAGGGGAAAAAAATTTGAAAATATATAAAAAGTAACAGAAGTAAAGAAAAAAAAGATAAAAAACCAAGAAGTGTAAACTGTGATAGTGAAGGAAAATCAAACAGAACAATAACGCATCGCTGTGTTGTGTGTGGAAATTATTAGTGGAGACAGCATGACGGAAGGAAGGAAGGAAGGAAGGAAGGAAGGAAGGAAGGAAGGAAGGAAGGAAGAAAGGAGAGAGAGAGAGAGGAAGGGGGAAAGACAGACAGACGCACCCTGGCGCCTCATCATTAACGAACAATAGCCTCCAGGAAACACAGACAAACACTCTCATTATTGGTATTAAATAGCGCTGTTCGTCTACACCGCCACCATCACCTTCACTGCTGCTTCATCACTACCATCATCACCACCTCATCATCACCACTCACTCCTTCACCACATCATTAGCATCACCAATGTAACTCCATCTCGCATCAGCATATTATATAGTTACCGTTACCTCTCATCCATCACCATCACCCGTCACCTTAAGTCTACACAGTCCCTCGTCACCCGTCTCCGTCACCCATCCCCACCACCTGCCATCCATCACCCGTCAGCATCAACGTCACCCTACTCACCCTTCCCTCATCACCATCAACTGTCAGTCCGATCTACGCTTAGCATAAACTTATTAGAGTCAGGTTCAGAGAGCAACACTTCCCTCTCTCTCTCCTTCCCTACTTCTCTTTCTTCCATGTCTACAAAATATCAACACTCCCTTCCTCTCTTCTTCCCTGCTTTGCGTTTAAAATGAGAGGAAAGGAAGCAGCTGCAGGACGAAGTGGATGAAAAATTAACGCTCAGGTACAATTGTGTAATGATGTTGTTTGTTCTTATGTTCACGTCGTCTTACTGTCGCATTATTTGTCTCTCTCTGACGGTATGGAAGCAGCGTGTGTTTGATATTGTGTTGGGGAAGAATCAGAGTCTAAGTTACGGTTTTCTCCTTGTGTAACGACGGATGGATGGCTCGTCTTGAAATGGTGTAACGCCGCGAGAGAACCAATAGTCTTCCTTGTTTGTGTTTCTGTCCACCTCCCTGACATGTGTGTAACCTGTCACTGATTTTTGAACTCATATTAAATCTTGACAGAAACCTCGCTATATCGTACGCGCATGAGCTTTACTTACGTTTAACCTGCGTTTTCGTTCTTCTATTTAATGTTTACGTTTATTTGAGTAGTGAAGATTTGCTGTATTTGGTTCCGTATTCTTAGTGGTAAATGAGGTCGGGTGCGTCGAGGTGGGAGAGTACTGGGCGTCGGTTGCATTTGTTTTTTTAACGATGAAGACTGTGAATGCTGGACTCCTCTCTGTCTGAAAGCCTTGTTGACATTTATAATTCCCAAACTATCACGGCGTTATAATCACCTACCAATAAATTGTACAAGGCAATATTCAAGCAAATCAAGATGAACAGAGGATACATCTACAAAACCTTCTTCAGTCAGCCAGCTACTAAACAACACGTCAAGGCCAGCATCTCACTAGTCAAGAAACACATTAAGTTATTACCACCACTGTTTGCACTGTACCATTGACTCCCTTACGTTCAATACAATATACACCACAAATAATAAAGCTGACATACTGACTTCAATCGTGACACACCGCCACAAGGCACACTTTTTTGCTTTACCACGAAAGGACATTTAACACCTAAGTATACACACCTTTTAATGTTCTACTGTTGGATCTATAACTGGGTGGGCGACGCGTAGGTGCTCTTGAGGCTAGATGGGTGTGGGCGGTTCATGGAGTGTGCAAGTTGTCCGTGGAAGGGGGAGCGGCAATGGAAGAAGTTGGTATTGGAATGGTTGGTGTACACGGCAGCCCTGGATATGGTCATGGCTTGCTACCTCGCCAAGATTCACAAAGGAAGCTATAGTTTCCTCTCCTTGCTTTGCCTCTGTGTGTGTGTCTGTATATATGTGTGTGTGTGTGTGTGTGTGTGTGTGTGTGTGTGTGTGTGTGTGTGTGTGTGTGTGTGTGTGTGTGTGTGTGTGTGTGTGCAGCAGCCCTCACAACACCACCTTAACCCCACCCAACCATTTCCTTCGCTTTCACCTCATTCCCATTTGGCGCAATATTGCAAGGCGGTGCAGGAGGTCGCTTGATATTAGCGGCAAGCGGCTAGAACGTGGCCTCCCAGGAACCTAAGGTAATGCGACTCAGGGCTCAGAACCGGTGCTAATGACCTATAAAATCCACCCATCCGCCCCCCCCCCCTCTCACAAGCATGCCAAAATCTGATCCTCCACGTTTGTGTACACATTTTGTCACACGTTGGGATTCTTTGGATGTTCTCATGATCTCCCTGTCGTAGATTTATGTGAGGCATCGTTTATGAGGTTCACATCGTCCTCTGTCTTGCAAGTGTAGTGTAGTAGCGTAATGGGTAGGAATGAGGCAGCGGGTACCATCCTCATTTCATTTTAATATCTCATTTGCTTGGTGGCTGCAACGCTGTTCTCTCAATTACTGTTAATCTCTTAATTCTCTCTCTCTCTCTCTCTCTCTCTCTCTCTCTCTCTCTCTCTCTCTCTCTCTCTCTCTCTCTCTCTCTCTCTCTCTCTCTCTCTCTCTCTCTCTCTCTCTCTCTCTCAAAGGCGCCTCGTGTTAGGTAGCGTTAATCTACATTCCCTTCAGTGTTACTGGGTACTTGATCCGATGAGAGACCCAGGTGTTACAAGGGCATCCCACGTGGACTGGATGGACCCTAAGTGAATTAGTGAGAGGAGCTCAGCCCTACACCAACCCCACTCCACACCACACCACCAAAACGTACCTGCCTTCTTGTCTATCTCCGCCAGTTGACATTTCACGATTATCTTTATTTTGGTTTAGGTTTTTTTCTCTCTCTGTGTATAAGATTATTTGTTTTTCATTCAATTTTGTACTTTTCTTAACTCTTCTTTAATCTTTCTTCTTGACTCTTCATCTTCCTCCCTCCTCTTCCTCCTTCTGCTTCTCCTCCTCCTCCGTCATCAGCTATTCCCTTGGGCAAAAGATGTGTCATATCCTATTCTGTTTATCATGTACGTATCTATATCCTCCTCCTTCATCTCCTCCTCTACCTCCTTTCATTCTTCTTCCACATTTCCTCCCTTTTCATTATATTTTCAATTTTATTTCGATACATAAAAAAAAGAAATATACGAACATTGCTTATGACAGAAAAATAAGTTGGTCCAATAATCTACAACATCTAACCTGCCAAGCCATATTTTCAGAGGCATTAAGTTTAGTGAAGCGTAATTACTCATAAGTTGCTAAGGTGGTTGTGTGTTTGAAGTCATCAGGAATCCCCTCGCTTCATCTGATTGCCTTGCCATATAAAGCGAAAATATTCAAGTTGATCAGTTTCTGCGCAACTCATGAATAAAATGAGCAAGAAGTTTCAATCGATGAGAAAATTAAAAATGTCAATCACACGTTCAACATATATTTTAAAATCTGTGAATAGCAGCGTTTAGTCATTATCAAATATCTCTTCTTGACAGGTTGTTGAAAAATATAGTGTTGAAATATCTAAATAAACTCGAACAACAGTATTTTTTTTCCTTGTAAAGATATATATTGTTTATGACATAACACGTCACATGAAGTTAGAAGAGACAAAAGAGAGGAGGAATAAGAAATATATAAAAAATTGTACCCCAAAGTTTTGCTGCTCTGGAAAAAAAAAAAAAAAGTCTTGTAACATGTGGGAGTAAGTGAGGCGAGAGTACAAGATTTACGAGCCGCGTTATAGCAAAGCGTCAGAGAATGTCAGATGAGTGTCATTCAGAGCGACAATAACTCAAGGTGGTTTGGTGTGACTAATGAGACGCCGCGCAGCATGTCACCTAGAAATGCTTCACAACCCTCTTTCCGAGTCCTCAATATAACACAAACAAGCTTAAGGCGTGTGTGTGTGTGTGTGTGTGTGTGTGTGTGTGTGTGTGTGTGTGTGTGTGTGTGTGTGTGTGTGTGTGTGTGTGTGCGTGTGTGTGTGTGTTTTAGTGGAGGGCATCGTTAGAGTACTGCCCGCTAATAACTACCAAGAATTTCATGTTTCACCACCTACAGTTAGTTCCATTCTATAATTGCTCACTCTATGAATAAAATAAAAAACTGAAAATAAAGGTAAGGCAGCTAAACTTATTTTTGCCAGCAGCAGCAGTAGCAAGCAGTGAGTGAGTGACAACTGATATAATACTAAGTGTAAAATACGACTTATGAAAAGAAAAAAATAAGAGGAAATAAAAATTTTTCGACGTTTCAATTACAAACTGCCAATGTGACATGAATCGAGGCTTTATACCTCTAGGCACATTTATTTAAAAGATCAAAAGTTCTTGCAATATGAGCTGCAATAATCAGAACTAGAATGTATATACGTAAGAGAAGCTTTATCTAGTCAACTTTATACCGGCGTTGTAAAGAAATAATTGAAACTTTTTACGGATTCTACTGCTGCTTCAGCTTCACCTAGCAGCGTGAATCGTATCTAGGCAGACAACATCATTATATAGTGTTCTCTGTCCTAGTAGTAATTTGTCGGCGTGTTCCAATGCGTTCCAGTTGTGTTGCTTCCTTCCCCGCAACACCTTCGTCTCGGCACACCCATTATAAGCCCTTTCGTTGCTTCGCCGCATAACAGTGTAGCAACAAACTTGGGTCTGGCAGGAACAACTTGACAACTTGACTTGCTTCCTGCCACCTTGTCTATTCTACCATTGTCCACGTAAGAAAATGTGACTAAACTACATTGACATTTATATTTACGTTTTGTTATGCTGAATTTTTGTTTTATCATTTAATACTTCCCACGCGCACCACTCCACCGTTATCTATAATAAATCAAGAATATTTCACTGTGTCCATGTTTTCTTATTTACGATCATGAATTTGCAAATATGTGTGTGTGTGTGTGTGTGTGTGTGTGTGTGTGTGTGTGTGTGTGTGTGTGTGTGTGTGTGTGTGTGTGTGTGTGTGTGTGTGTGTGTGTGTGAAAGTGAGTGTCTGTGTATACTCTGCTGTGGTTTCTAGTGAGTTGAATCCCAGGAAACGTATGCAGTAGGATGGAGAAATAAGCCTTACACTCAAACACTATTCCACGTACTACAACCTGAAACGCTTAGAACACTTGGAAATGATTCTCATATGCACTTTGAACGCTTACCTC
>JAXIVD010000291.1:57500-60000 GCA_036785275.1 Cancer borealis | reverse complement strand
ATGCGATTCGTGAAAGTTGTAATCAGATGGAGCGCACAACCACACCAATTCACGGGAAATCATAAGGTAAGGAGAAAATCGTCCACTTAAGGTTCCCCATGAATAACCAGTGTAAAAAAATAAAATAAAACTGTATCAATAATAGTAGCCAGATGGAACTGTTACATTGAAGGCAGTGACCCACGGGACATTCTCCTCCTATGAGAAGAACACAACAGATTGGTAACCACACTGAACTAAAGATAAGTATTGGATGAACAAAGGAATGATTAGCCTGTAAACTAAAATAAGTGCAAAACACGTAGGACACTTTACTTGTACCGTAATTCTTCTCCATGGCAACGAATGGACTCCAACTGTACCAAGATGACTGTGCTGAACACCAACTTGCACGAGCAAAAAACATAACTTTCCATCGCTAAGGAAGGCAGTATATCAGAGCAGAGTAAGCCAAAGAGGTGCGGAAAAGAAGAGAACACAAGAATAGACACCCTAATAGAGAACAGAGAAGAGAAGATAAGAAGAGACAAATACAAAGGAGGAAGAGAACAGAGGAAGTGAAAGATCCAATATTAGATAAACAGGTGAGGTAATGGCACTTTCAACCCTACAAGCCTCGCTACCTGTTTTCAACTTACCTATGCAACCTCATCAACAGACTTATCAAATATTCCGACCAACATATCAATTGTTTAGCTTTCCCCGCGGCAAAACAACAGCTACTGAAAATAGACTAAACAAAAAAAAATAAAACAGAATATAGGTTGACGGTGTGAGGGATGCAAGGGAGGAGTCATCATCAAAGAATCATAAGGGTCTGAATAAAGTTTTTCTTACTAAAGCTTCGTTAAGCCTTGGAAAATGTTATTTTGGTCTGGATGTGAAGCATGAATGGATGACCTTGGAGGTAGAGGTGGTGGTGGTGGTGGTGGTGGTGGTGGTGGTGGTGGTGGTGGTGGTGGTGGTGGTGGTGGTGGTGGTGGTGGTGGTAGGCGAAAGAAGGAGAAAAATTAAAAATAAGAAGGAAAGAAGGGTGAAAGGAATGAAGGAGGTTGAATAAAAAAGAAAACATGGCAAAAGAAAGATTAAAGAAGATGAAGGATGAAAGATTAGGTAGTTAAGAGGGATGTCGGAGGAGAAGTTCAGAAATAAGTGTTGCCTTCATATAAACTCTGAGTGGGTGAGTGCAAACGAGTTTACCTGAATGTGTCGCCGCCCACGGAAGGTGCTATACAAGCCCACTCAACAAGCCAGGCAGGTAGCATCAAGCAGACGCACAACATTCCAACACCCACAACACTGCTTGATCATTTCCAACTGGATTTCTCGACACTAAGCTTTGTCTGGCACCGTCACAGTCCGGTCACTTATTGCAACACACTCCATCATCGACTAGACTAGGAAGCGGTGATGTAGATGATAAGTAAGCATGTCCATCAAATTTTAAATAAAGAATAATGTTGTAATAGGTGTGAATATATATACAGCGGAATATTTGATCGAATATAGACCTACTGTTAAGCAAGATATAATTCCTGTGGCCACATTCCTGCCTCTAATTTAGGGAGCCTTTGTAGGTTCTCCTCTGCTCACAATCCTGCAGCTGGCCGGGCCGAGGATCTAGGCCACCACCAACAATGCTACATTAACCCATCCCAGTTCACTCCATGTGTAGGTAGTACACACAAAACACACACATGCACACACAAACATACATACATACACACAAACACAAACACAAACACACACAAAATTAATAAATAGAGAATAATCTTGGTTAAGGTGATAAATATAAAGGGCAAACACTTGAGTGAAGATAGAGAAAAGATTAAATGTTGGAAGAAAGACACCTGGTAAAAAGGGCAAGAGTACAGGGAATACAGACAGAAGAAGGACCGGAACACCTCAAGGTCACTGCAGCAGGTAAGATTCTGAGGTAAATGACCCACACCTGAGTCTATAATTTGCTCAGGTTTTTACACATCCATTTTTTTCTTCTTAGCATTAAATGAGATTTTCTTGTATCCTCTACACTGAATGGCATTAAATTATATTATGATTTTTTGTTTGTATTTCTTTCTGGCTGTCTAGGAGCGAGTTCTAATTCACAAAACGAAACAAAATACAGGACAGTTTTAAATATTGACAAAAGTTCTGAAACGTTTATTTTATTAATACACTAACAAGCGCAAGATCATGTATACATTCCTACTACCTCACATTCTTCCTCGTTCCTCCTTCATCTACCATTCCCACCACATTTCCTCCTATTCATCATCCTCATCGTAGTTGTTATCCTCCTCCTCCTCCTCCTCCTCCTCCTCCTCGTTGGCCACACCCTCCAGGTCATCTCCATCAGGTAAAACAGGTCCCCCACTGTCACTAATTTACTGGCCATTGTGACGCCCCGCTACACACACCTGCCTCGCCACGTTCCCGACGGACCCGCAACAGCATTTTGTCTTAATATTTCTTCGTCGTCACTGACCTGCGCCGCCCC
>JAXIVD010000291.1:52500-55000 GCA_036785275.1 Cancer borealis | reverse complement strand
CCCACAACCTCAACCCCTGCCATCCTCTCCCACCCCCCCCTACCCACACTCCAACACCCTGCCGTCCTCTTCCACTCCCTCCCCATTGTCATCATCACCCTCTTTAACCTACCGCCCTCAGGAACATAACTTGCCCCGTCCAGCAAAAAGGGAATTGTTGATCCAAAGTTTTATAGTAAAGTTTATCATGATTGGAATTTCGAAGTAAAGAGTCAACACATTCCGTCTGTCTTTTATGCCTCGTTGATCTATTCTTTAAATGTAGTAAAGATTTCTGCAGAATTTCAATTAGTGAAGTTTATTGTGAATCTGCACACACAAACACAAACACAAACACACACACACACACGCACACACACACGCACACACGCACACACGCACACACACACACGCACACACACACGCACACACGCACACACACACGCACACACGGCAACATATTTACGAACAAAAATGTACAGCAACTACTACTACTATCACCACCACCACAACCAACATTATCTTCACCGCCTATTCATTTAAACTACTAAGCAACAACAACATCAACAACAACCCTGACGATAACAACAGCGGTCACCTTTTTTGCACACTGAAGACCAATGACAACGACAGATTGCTACTGACAACCCTTATACAGGATGCAAAACACTCTCTTGAGGCGGCGCTGTATCTTCCTAACGACACACATTAGATCAAAGGAGTGAGAACACGCTCAGCTTATCATGTTTCTGGAGCAGGACCTTGGAAGTGAGTGGTGAGGGTGATGTAACCAGCAGAGGAGCGCGTGGGCAGGGCAGGACGGAGGCTGTGATTGGGCGATGCAAGCCAGGTGCGAAGAAGGTGCTGGCGGCGGCGGTGGTGGTGGTGGTCGCCAGGTAATCTTTTTTTTCTCCCTCTCTCTTTCTTTCTCCTCTCACCTGCTGCTTCTTGATGGATGTAACTTGTGTTTAGTTGTTTTTGTTATCGTTTTTATATCGCTCGCCACCTGCTCTGTCTTTGTATTCTTGTCACTGTTTTGATTTGTATTATAATTGATTTCATGCTGATGTTTTTTTTCTTTCAAGGATTACTTCGCGGTTCGTTTGCATAATATTTCACTTGACCAACTTCCTGTCATTAAGCCAAGCACGTGCCGGTAGGTCCAATTTTCTTTTTTTTCTGACCACTCCATAACCATTCTCTTCCTAATTACTTACTTACTTTGTGCCAGAATCCATAAAGGTATCATAAAGATATATGATCGTGTCTACGCTTAGTATTTTTCCTCTGGTCCCTATACAGACTATTATGTTAGCTATTGTAACAAATGTCTATCCTGTCACAACCTTCTGTATCACATGTGTGGACAACCGAAACCTTTTAACAAATCATACAAAATTCATGCCACAGAAACAAGTAACTTTATGAACAATACATTAAAACATATATATTCTTTTCCGGCACTACAGGTCCATTGGTGAACGAAAGTCTCCATGAGGCATGACACTGTGCCAATGTCTGTCTGCCAGGCACTCGCTACGGACTTTTCAATCTCATCGCTTCACAACCACGCTGGTAACCTACTACTCCTTAGCGTATTTCATTGGCTTAAGTTATCCTATTACTTCAAAATTATCAAAATCGCTTCTTATACCAAATGAAATGCCACGAAATATTCCTTGTTGTGTTCATCATTCGGGGTTGTGCCAATAACCTCAACTCTACACCATGGGCTTACTGGTTAAAGTTTGGGTTGCCAGTTCATACATACATACCCACAACTGGCCTATGCAACTATAATCCCGTAATGATTCCTGTCGTCAAAAATCGGTTCCGTAGACATATATTAAACATTCTGGGATGGAACTACGCCAATGCCAACCTTGTCCCAAACATATTCCTTGGCGTTACGAGACGATAGTGTTTTAGGGAAGCTGGCTGGTTGGTTTCGCTTGACAAAATCTCTTCTCAGCGTCAAGCGGACCCTGACAGCCTCGGAGGTTGAATGAATCTGGGTTGTGTCAAGCGAACTCACTCACCCTCAAGGTCGCGTTATCACCATACCAGCAGTGATTCCCAGCCTCGACTCCTTGGTTAGACGGTCTATCAAGGACAAAGATACAGATAGACAACGAGAGAGAGAGAGAGAGAGAGAGAGAGAGAGAGAGAGAGAGAGAGAGAGAGAGAGAGAGAGAGAGAGAGAGAGAGAGAGAGAGAGAGAGAGAGAGAGAGATGTATTTAACTCTCTCTAAATGCAAACATCAACATCTGCTGGCATTGAGAACAGGATATAGTGAAGGTGGTGACTGTGTGTGTGTGTGTGTGTGTGTGTGTGTGTGTGTGTGTGTGTGTGTGTGTGTGTGTGTGTGTGTGTGTGAAAGAGAGAGAGAGAGAGAGAGAGAGAGAGAGAGAGAGAGAGAGAGAGAGAGAGAGAGAGAGAGAGAGAGAGAGAGAGAGAGAGAGAGAGAGTTGCTGAATAAAGGTAAGGGAGACGCAAGAGAGAAAAAGACGAAAGACAAGG
>JAXIVD010000291.1:42500-50000 GCA_036785275.1 Cancer borealis | reverse complement strand
TCGGCGCGACCATTTCTCACAGATTACCTTCCGCAAATCCACGAGTCACCGGCAATTCCCAATATGAAATTCTGCGGTGTCTCGAGGGCTTTGGTCGTCAGTGTGTATTATTCTATGCAAACACTATCATCCACTTGAAAAATGTTGAAGGTTTGATGCGGGAGTTCAGTGATGCATCTTGTGGGTGGTAGCTACGCCCTCGGGAATACCTGATCACATGGGATCCGCGCGAGACACCAAAATTTTGCCGGGAGATAAAAGGAGCAGCAAAGAAAATATTGCCCTGCAGAGCAAACTTACTGAAGCCTTTGCTGAAATATAAAATGCGACGCAAAAGTTCAGCGCATCATACCATACGTTTTCTTTTTTTCGCTACATAACATAGTGGGGAAAAAAAAGATAACCAAGTTCTTTCCAATCATGCGGCAACATTCCCCTCGATGTGTCCCCTCACGAAAAAAAATAATGCAGGGTTTATTCTCTCTAAAACACACACACACACACGCACACACACACACACACACACTCACACTCACACTCACACTCACACTCTCTCTCTCTCTCTCTCTCTCTCTCTCTCTCTCTCTCTCTCTCTCTCTCTCTCTCTCTCTCTCTCTCTCTCTCTCTCTCTCTCTCTCACAGGTGGACGAAGCTGTGGTGTTGGATGGAATTAAAAACTCATCACACCTTCCATCATACCTGACAAAGAAGTGGAGGGAAGAACCACGATACTGAACTTGTGGATATAACTTCATTCCACACACAGACACACAGACACACAGACACACAGACACACACACACACAAGTATATTGAATAATTAAAGCTGAAAATTATAACGAGCCTAAACAAGAGTCATTTCCATCCATCCAGTCTCATCGTTAAGAACTATAACCTTGAGTCGATGGTTCGTTAAGTCCTCCTATGTACCATTTTCCCCGTGTGGTTTGCGTTTGCTTTCATCTGTTCCCGCCGCCTGGATGCCCTTCCTCTAATGACACTCACTACCGAGCCAGAAATTTAACTGCTATCGGAAATCGGTTTCAATGCTCTCTGTTTTCCGCCATTAGATGACTTCATTCTTTTTTCTTTCGCTTCTTTTTTTCACCTTTCTCCTATTACTGTCCACCGTTTCTTTTTTCTTTATCCTTCGAATAAAGAATTGTATATTTTTATGCCGCCACCAAGAGAGAAAAGCATTTGGGAGCAGTGGCAATTTTTTTCATCCCTTATTCTGGCAATGTTAGGCGAGAAAACCTCCACACTTTTGATGTCTCTTCGATACAGAATATTGTTAATTTCTCCCAGTTCCGTCTGTTTCAGTCCTCCTCTTCCTCCTCTTTCTCCTCAAATAAAAAAGATGATCAACTTTACATTGCGTCCGTTATGCTGGAAAATGTTTTATTTACTCTAAACAAAACATAAATCTTACACGAAAAATAAAAACTGAATGGTACATGTGAAGCAGCATTAGCCTATTGTGTATCCTTTTGACTCCTATTAAGAGGAGCTTCTGGTGGGTAAGGATTCCTCACCGCGGGTCACAAATCCGGTCATAACATCCGGGTGAGTACGGTTCAATTTCCCCATCTTTCTCCAGGTACTCGGTTATTAGGCAAACCATGAGGGAAGGTAAAGAATAGGCGGTGTGACGGTTGCTCTGGGAAGACAACAAGGAACACTCAGCACTACACGCCTAAGAAGACACTCGAACACAACACAGCTGCACCATAATGATAGACTTAGCAACACAATGAATGGTAAACATCATCTCAGTTTCCTTCACTCGTTTCGTTTGATTTGTTTGCAGCAAACGAACGAAACAATAGTGTTTTGTCATGTTTAAACTCGTGTGTGTAGCGTACCTGTCTTGACTAACCGTTTTAGGGGAAAAACAGCCTGGCATATAGATATATAGATAGATAAATAGATAGATAGATCTCTAAGTTGATAAAACCTGTAGGACAATTTTGTGCCTCTCACAAATGTTATATTGAGAAGTTTTCGTTTCCTTCCCATTAAATAACTTGAAAAAACATTCTTATTTGATTTTATGAAACATCTTGTTTCCTTTCAATACAATAAATATCTTGAGAAAAATTTATTTATTTGATTCAGTTATACGACATCAAATGATAGAGAAGAAAATGTTGAAGGTCACTGAGGTCTTAAAACTGTGACAAAACAACTAAAATGAAACTTGTTCTCTACATTACAGACTTAAAACACGGATAAGTTCGTAAAGCTTCACAAAATACAGGTGGAGTCCCTCTATTATGCATCATGAGTGAGTGAATAAACAAAATCCTGACCGCTGTCGGTGGAATTTGTTGTAGTAGTTTTTGCAGAACAAGGAATCTACTACTCTTTGCAGCGCCGTACTTTATATTTCACGGCGGATGGAGGAGGGGGGGAAGGGGAGTGTGTGGATGAGGGCAGAGAGAGCGAGAGAGGTAGAGGGGAATGGGTGGATGGGGAGTTGGTGGATGGGGAGAGAGAGAGATAGAGATAAAGAGCTGAACATTCATCCGCTTCATCCTTCCGTGATGGGATTACAGACATAAAAAGAGCGGGAAATTAGGCATATCGCGTTAAGCAAAATCTACTTACCGCTGCTGCTGTTCCCGAGCTACTCCGATCCTGTTATCATTCCGGCCGACAGAGGCGTTACCGCAAGGCTGTTCAGGGGGGGGAGGCGGCAACAGCAGCAGCACTATGACTGTGATAGTGAGTGTAATGACTATAGAGGTCACCAGAGTCGTTGTCGTAGTGTGAAAACCAAATTTGGCCTCTGCTGCAAAAAGAAATCCAGCGAACTAACTGACGTCGCTTGAAAATTACGTCGTCGCTACAAGCCAGGACCAGTTAGAAGGTAAAACTGGGACGACGACGATGATACAAAAAAAAAAAAAAAAAAAAAAAAAAAAAGGAAAAAAAAAGTCGTAACAGACGCAGCCTAATCTAATATTGTCACAGCGTTGGTGGACCTCATTAGCGTGCCACACAAGCTTTGCATAAATGTAATTGCGTTTTAAATATATTGTCATGCACGCCTCAGCCAACAGCGACAACAGCACAGTCCCAACCCCCGTCCCACCATCCGCCCCCAGCCCCATCCTAACCCAACCCAACCTAACCCGCCCCGCTCCGCCTTGCATTACGCCGAGCAGGTTTCTGTCTCCACCTGCTTGACCTTCTACCAATCCTTCCTCCACACTAGCCTCACCTTCACCAATACTATCTATTCTACACACAATTTTCTATTCATTTCACCAAACCAAGAAATTACAAGCTTCCCATTTCCGCAGACACACCACCATCATCACACTGGAATGTAATGTAAGGATGGGGTGAGTTTCTCTTTTTGGCGATCGCTCTACAAAATACATTTCCTGCTCGATCCTCAGCGTCGGTGCAGAGAAACGAATTCAAATTATCGGGGCGGGAACAAATTACATACGTCATTAACAGAGAGAGATTGTCAACCTGGGTGAAAGGATGTAATCTTGAGTTTGAATTATTATATTTTTTCACATTTTCGTTTTATAATTTATTGTATATCTCACTGAACACACTCTCTCTCTCTCTCTCTCTCTCTCTCTCTCTCTCTCTCTCTCTCTCTCTCTCTCTCTCTCTCTCTCTCTCTCTCTCAGATACACCCACCCCCACAAACACACGTGAACTAACACTGTCCGTTTGCCTGTCCACGTAACTCTTCCTCAAACACTACATTAGGTCATCTCAAAGCCCCGGGGGAAGGCGACAGTGACTCACTCTCTCTCTCTCTCTCTCTCTCTCTCTCTCTCTCTCTCTCTCTCTCTCTCTCTCTCTCTCTCTCTCTCTCTCTCTCTCTCTCTCTCTCTCTCTCTCTCTCTCTCAACCCCCCCCTCCCACACACACACACAATCTCTCCGCCTAAGACGCGCTCACACACGGCTGGCAGACAAACAACCATTACGTCGCCATTGTCGCCCTTGGCATACAATAATTTTTTTCACTTTATGATTAACGCAAAGGCTACCGGGAACCTACCATGGCCAGTGAATCACCTATATGGAGTGGCAATCCAGCTTTAATCTAACCTTTGACTCATTAATCTGACCAGACACGCTGCACTAACCTATTGCTCACGCTCTGCTTTGCGATTCCATACACCAATAATATATTTTTTTGTGTGTTTGTTTCCTGACCACGTATGTATGTATGAGCAAGTCACTTGAAAGGTAAATTCTGTGTAATTTAAGCTCTTTTATTCTATATTTTTAGTATATGCAATATTTTTTAAGTTGATTCTATTGCAATGATTTTTTTTTTTTTTTTATTCATTCTTTCCAGATTTCATTTTCATTACATTCATTCCTTATGAAAAAACGGTTGCCATGGTTTTCGTTTCAGTAACCATCACATCAAGAAAATTAATTAAATCATTCGGATATCACTCATCTATTACCATCATAGTGTGGGTGAGTGTAGAAAGAGGGTGGTAGATGACATGCCGAAACTTGAAATTATCTGCCGTCTTTCTTCTCACTCCTTTCCCTTATTGTCTCCCTCCTCACACCCATCTGTACCCTGTTCAACCTCCCACCCACTTCCACCCTTACACACACCACGCCTCCCTTCATCCCAGCAACATAAATACTCATAATACAGATATATTCAACCTTAAATAGCATTAATCTATTTTTAATGAAAAAAAGACAGTTTAATTAAGGGAAGAAAGTGATCTGGCAACACATACTCCGTAACAGATAAGAAAAAAACAATATGTTATTAAAAGATAAAACCTATGCCAAATAAATTATGAAAATTAGGAGAAAAGGTATTACAGTGTTTTAAGCACGTTTTAGTGGCTTTATGATTCACTGCTATACTCACGTGCCTTCTGCTATAGTCACGTGCCTTCTGCTATAGTCACGTGCCTTCTGCTATAGTCACGTGCCTTCTGCTATATTCACGTGCCTTCTGCTATAGTCACGTGCCTTCTGCTATAGTCACGTGCCTTCTGCTATAGTCACGTGCCTTCTGGTGTCACGTGTATAAGGAAACACGTGATTTATCTTCAAAGAAAAATCCCAGAATGATTCTGACCAATCAGGAGACAGGTTGGAGTAGAGGCGGCAAGGGTCCAATCTATTGACTTTAAAATCTAGTTGAATATTCTGGCCACCTCAGTTTTGGAGGTATGCTAAATTAGATATAATAAAACAATGATCTGCATTAAGAAGTTGAATCTGAAGCACTTGTTCGCCTGCATCAAGCTGGTGTGCGTCGCCGCTGTACTCGCCTCCTGCTGGTGGGCTTCAGCGGTGTGGCTGGAAAGCATCGCCAAGGACCTGGAGATGAAGGTAGAGGCAAGGAAGCCTCAACCCTCACTGCTGCAGTGGCTGTTTGAGCCACTTATTCGGTGGATGTGGCCTCCCCCCCCTCCACCCCCACTACCTGAGATGTGGGCACTGCCCCTCTTCGGACGGCATGTCACGGCTGTCTTGAAGATCATGCGACTTAAGGAACAATTGAGGGAGCCGGTGCCCACGTCTGCCTGGGTTTTCCTTTATCACCTGAAGGGCAGCGTAATGGCGGCGTCACTGGTGGTGGTGGCGGCGGCGATCATGTTCCGGGCACGAGGGCAAGGCCGCCATCGAACGCCTTGTCCCATGACGGGAGAACACGATTCCGAGGACGAGGGTGACCAAGACGCTGTCAACAATCCCTGCTTCTCCGATGTTAGCGTTCATTCCGACGGTGGTCATTCCCTCAACGAAGACACAACCCCGCATAACACTGGCACCGCTGCCATCGTAAACCCTTGCCCTCCCGATGAGCCAGAAGCTTCCTCCTCCCTCGACACTGGCACGGTATCTAAAGACGGTCCTGCTCTTCACGAACAAGTTGATCATGACACCATTGAAACCTTCCTTAGGGAGGCCGGACTGACCACCCTCTCGTTCTCGCCCCTGCCACTTCGTCGTCTTGGCAGCCACGACAAGAGGGACATCCTGGGTCAACGTTGGTTATCGGACGACGTGATCGACTTGGCTCAGGAAGTGTTGCAGCGACAGTTCCCACACATCTGTGGTCTATACGCCTGCGGCGCGGCCTTCACCCTGCCGCCCCTGCAGCCCGACGCGAACTCTCTGTTCCTGCAGGTGGTGAACCGCACCGCACCGCTGAGTCTTGCTTCCATGGCAGATTACAGCCGTGCGGTGGGCACTCACTGGCTGCTGCTGTCCTCCTTTGGTGCGAAACGCAGCGGCAAGATGGCTGTATACGACTCGATGTATGATGATCTGTCCCCTTCCACTGCCGTGCTGGTGAGGCAGCTGCAGGAGCTGCATGCCTCTCCTCCAGGGGCAAAGCTGTGTCCTGTGCAGCGGCAACAGGATGGCTACAGCTGTGGCTTGTTTGCGTTGGCCTTCGCCTTCAGCATAGCGCTTGGGCAGGACCCACGTGTTCTGCGTTACGATCGGGACAGTATGGCGCAGCACCTGGTGTGGTGCCTCGAGCACGGCGTCGTGAGGCCGTTCCCTTCCGTTAGGGTGAAAAAAGGCAAGCAATGCCTACTGCAGTGAACATGTATGTTTTCATCTAGCAACTCATCCTCACGTTGAACATTCTTCATCACGCACGCCAATCACCAATCAGACGAGCCTCGTTCAAATATTTTTTTTAAATAATGGAATAAAAATGTAGTAACGTAATGCGGTAAAACTTTGCCAGGAATTGAAGTATTTTTCTATCATTATCAATATATTTTTGTTGATGAAAAAATAATCGTATTATGTATTATTCTATGACCCATTTTATCGCCATATTCTCTTGAACAGTACTTTATATTTTTGCTGTCTGTCTACTCCGATCTGTAATAATAAGTCTATCTTGCCACATTTCTTAGTCTCATTTGCATCCTTTGGTGATGTCAGCCCAACTGTCCTCATGTTGTCATAGGGAATAGTTATATGATCGTCCATCTATACTTCCTTGTCTTCAGATCACCTTCCTTGTTGTCCTAATGTGATACTCTACTCACTTTCATATTTCTTTCTTTACTTTCATCTGGACAACAGGAGAGTTTCTGTTGCAAGTTGCACTGCATTCATTATCTTTTTTTCATAAATAATTTCTCAAACAGTATCATATAAAAAATTAGCAACAAACATTTAAAAATGCAAACCGAGAAAAGCATTATACAATTCCATCACAATTAAGACTGTTGTCTATTAACATAGACAATATAATTATTGGCAGAACTATGTGAAAGTAATTAAATATCAAGTTTCTGTAACCCTTTTCAACACGACTTTTTGACACTTCGAAAATGTGCAATAAGATGTACCACCATCGCTGCTACTACTACTACTACTACTACTACTACTACTACTACTAATAATAATAATAATAATAATAATAATAATAATAATAACAATAATAATAATAATACAATGGAACACAACACAGTCCAAGAAGTAAGGTGTCAGCATCTAGATATTCTTGTCGTGTT
>JAXIVD010000291.1:0-40000 GCA_036785275.1 Cancer borealis | reverse complement strand
GAATGTAGAGTAATAGTTGTGTTGTTCTAGGTTGTGTTCAGGTTAAATTTAATAAGAAATGTAGTAATAGCTGCATCCTGGTCTTAAGATGGGGAGGAATACTACTAAATCTTGACCAGTGACTCTCCCAGACCAGACTAACTAACTAACTCTATAAAACTAATTTAAATAGAGTAAGTGCAGAGTTTGGGTATATCGAAAAATTATCAGCCTTGGAATATCATCAAATACAGCTAAGAAATATATAACTTTTATTCTATTTCTTACACACACGTATAATATATTTTCTTCCTTCCTTCAATCTTTCTTTCATTCTCTTTTTTAACTGACAATGACGAATTTTATACATGTAAGACAGTGAATATTTGCATTCAGCACTACCTGATCTGTCGGCGGCATCAGGTACACGTGGGCGACTAAAACTGGTTCACCGTTCAGCCGCACCCTATTTGGCAAACCCGCGTCCACCTGTGTTCCTTATGTCTGTCCTCAGGGTCGGTGATAATGTTTAAAAGTTTTGAATGAAGCACCTCTCTTACAGGTGCATCAATCAGGTGTCGCGCAATAAAAAAAAGTAACGCATTTCTCTCTAATTACCGAAAAATAAAATATTCACAGATTATTATTATTATCATCATCAAGTATCTAGTATCATTACCACCATTAATACTTTCAATATCATCAATACTGTCGCCATCCCTTCCAATCTTTGATCAAGTTTCCCTTAATAATGTCTACAGTAACTGGCTTACTTTGTTAAGCTAAATTCTTCCATAAAACTAAATTTTCAATGTAAAAACGAATACTTTCCTGACGTCTGAACACATTGAAACGAAACTCATACTGCTACGGTGATGCATGTTTATGGACTCACAGAGGGCTTGAAGAACACACTGCAAGGTTTATTCCCAGAGCGCTATCCCATCCTCCTTTCTTTTCTGTAGTCTTTTTCCTTTCGTTTGATATTGTTTCTTTCTTTCCAGCCATCGCTTTCTTCCTGAAGGTGAAGGAATATGGCATCGATGTCGTCAATTCACGTTTTATCTCTACATTTCTCGTATTTCTTGGGCAAGGTCAGTGCAAGGTGTGAGTTTGTGGTGCTCGTGCTGGACATGCATCAGCCTCACTATTGCCTGCATGGAGTCTCGACACCGAGAGCCTTTCCAACTTGAATTCAACAACGCATTCTACGATTCGGAATGGTAGAGAAGTCGAAGAAAAGGTAAAATATCGCGTGTATACCCACCATTTCACCATGTTTGAAGATGCATTATTTGTTTTTCTTTATGTGTGTGTTATATATATATTTTTCCATGCTTTAACGACGCCGAGAAGTCAAATTTGTTTCGTCTGGATAATACAAACCGCCTGTGTTAGTATGGAAGGACAAGACACAGAGAACGAGATGAGGACAGCTTTTCATATTCCCAGGAAGACGCAGACCACATTATTATCAACTGGACAGATTTCACAATAAGCTCACAATAGGCTAAAATAAAACAAAGAGAACGATAAAAACATTCCACCTATTTGCTATTCCCACAACAAAAAACGTAGTCAAAAAATATTCCCGAAGAAAAAGTCAAATTAATTCCGGAAAATTCTCGATACTCCCTTTTAAAAGAATTCAAGTCGAAAGAAGGTTAAACAAAACAAAATAAAAAACATGGTAGAGCGTTCCAGAGTTTACCAGGATAGAAATGAAAAGCCAAAGACACAGGTTAACTCTTGCATTAGTAAGGGGGACAGAATAGGAGTGGGAGGAGGTGAGGCATGCAGTTGGCAAGTTCAGAAAAAAAAATCCCTATGAAAACAACGGTAGAAGATGACAAGAAATGCTATACTGTGGCTGTATGTGAGGGATTGAATGCACAGTTGAAGGCGGGGAGTTACTGAAACAAAAAGCTTGCCACTCCACCCTGTTTAGTAAGGTTGTGTCAGTGGAGTTCCTGTACACATAAGAGCTGTACTCCTTTTAAGGATGGATAAGGCCTCTGTACTATAGATTTAGCGTCTAGGAGGAGGAAAAAATTATCATTATTACTACAACTATTACTATTACTATACTTTACATGCGATAGTTTGTAAAGCATAATCTCTTTTAAGTAAAAAAAAAAATCATGTGATTACACTATGTAACTGTGTTGGGAAGCTGTTTTTTTATGTGAAAATGCATACATACTCACACACACGTACACACACACACACACACACACACACACACACACACACACACACACACACACACACACACACACACACACACACACATCGTAATCCCACCTGGAGAAAATTACTCGTCCAACCCTTGCAAAAGAAAAATCGTGTGAAGGAAGACTAACATCCAAAATTTCGGAGTTATCATGATGAGAATACTCTATTAAAATCTGAAAAATAAAATCATATATACCAAGGCGAGCAAATTCACATATATATATCATATCTTTCGTATGGCTTTCAACTCTAATGTGAAATCCATGAACCGAGGGAATCGAACACTGACTGAAAGGAATGGAGAGGAAGGATAACCGGCGGCGCTCAATTCTACGTCGAGGTGCTGAAGGTGTGTGTAAGGCTTCGACGTGGCTAGGATAGGGAGGACATGGATAGAACGCGGCTCTGGTAGGACAAGGGACGGGACGGGACAGAATAGGATGAGGCCTGCCATGGGTATGTTACGGAGGTGTGAGGCTGTGGGTGAGATGAAGGTAGCACGGCGGGAATGGCAACACTGTAACGAAATAAAAGAAGGTAATGGATTTCTTTTACTGCAGTGGTGTGGTGGTGGGTGTGGCTGAGGCGGTGTGTGGTGGTAGACGGTTGGAATTTAGGATTGCTCACTTATAACATAATTTGGTGTATGTTGGGATGTACAGGTGTGGCGGATTAGGGAGTGTGGGAGGATGAGGTGGCGTTGGTGTGCCTGTGTGGGATGGGGAGTGGGATGTGGTATATATAGCATAGGTGTGATGAGAAGGTGGTGGAGGCAAAGAGTGTGGCGCGAGGTGATATAACATAAGAATGGTGTGGTAAGAGTAGAATAAGGAATGGTTTTTTTTTATCACGTAAGAGGACTGTCAAAGCGGTACTTTAGAAAAAAATATATATAAAAATACAAACATTTTCTGTCGTTTACGATAAAAAATATACAAACAAAATGGATATAAAATGTTGCAACATCTACAAAACACTGCAACATTTTTCTTTAATATGTAAGGAAAAAATAATAATATTCCCAGAAATTATGTAAAGGAGACGATGACAAATGTACTGAGAACCTGCAGTACGACGAGGATATCTATACATATCCACTTGAAGTCTTATCAGCACTAGAACTAACGATACAATGACTTGATCCATGAATGAAACTGGATATATCATCACACCATAACATACTCTAACCAAACTTATCGAATTAATAGGACCATTAAACTTTACACATTGAGAAGCCAGAATTAACACCGAAGAATTATATTACAGTGCTAGTACAATAAACATGCATTGAGTAGTCTTAGGTTGACAGTATTCCTTGCTATTGAAACAGCAGCGAGCCACTAATGAACCCAGACACCCAGCCTCTTCCTTTAGCCTCAGCCTCTCCTCACCCGTCACTTGGTATTAGATCGTATTCAGCCCCCATTACTAACACTTCCATTAGAAATCACCATCGTCCAAGACCGACATTCTAGGAGGCACCTGGAGGACACTCATCACGGACCTTCACCCCTGTTACTTCCATAGTTTATAAGCCTGACTCTAAAGGCAATGAACAATTAGGAAACTGTCTGACCGAGGGACATACAGGTAGGTAGCCACGTTCCCTAAGGAGGAGCTGCACCAGAATACACCGAGCAAGAACAGAAGAAAACTATAGTTGGGTTCAGGTGGGCGAGATGTACTGTGGTAAAGAATGGGTACGTCTTGCTTTGGTTAAGGTGTGTTTTGCCAGTTCTGAGACTCGTGTTTTGCTTGTCCAGTGGTAAGTTTTCGACCAGCCTTTCACCTGCCTCTATGTTTTATTCTTAAGATATTAAATTAGTCAATATTTCTTCGCTGATTAATTTGTCAGGCTGCTTCGTGATGGTGTGAAAGGTACAACTGTAAGGGGAGTCTTATCCACTTTACTGCATTTATCTATCACTCCATCCATCACCACACACCCATCCCTTACTTACAATCCACTATCCACCTTCTATCTACCTTTCCCTCCCTATAAACTACTAACACTATTCTCCACCTACATTTCAGTTCCTCCTTCCTTGACCCATTCCCCATCCTCCTTCCTCTGTCCAGCCTCCCGCCTCATGCACCAAACACCCTCCCAGCCTTCCATTGTTAGCAGTGCCACTCATCACCCACCTGTACGCAGACCACTTAGACCGAAGGTGCCTAACTCCCTGCCTGGCATTACCATCCATCCCCCTTGCCTCGTGGTCCGTGAGAGGCCTTCTAAGTGCCTTGATGTAACAGCCTTTAATCGCCACCTCACGAGACCACCAGGACGCTCACACAAAGGCATCATGTAACAATGAGCTTCGATTCCCGGAGTGCTAAGGGTAATATAATATTTTATTTTTATCCTAACGATGTGTGTGTGTGTGTGTGTGTGTGTGTGTGTGTACGTAGTTTAGCGGAGCCGTAGCGGTTAGGTGTTTTAAAGGAGCACAGCCAGTCACTTCTCACTGAACAGTTCTACAAGACGATGCACTCATGGAAACACTTAAATCCTTCCTTCCTTCCTTCCTTCCTTCCTTCCTCCAATGCACCCATCACCACCATCACACAACTTACACATCCTCCTCCTCCTCCTCCTGCTGCTCCTCCTCCTCCTCCTGCTGCTCCTCCTCCTCCTCCTCCTCCTCCTCCTCCTCCTCCTCCTCCTCCACTGCATCCTCCACTTCCTGCCACTAGCACTTACTCTTCCCCACCCTCGCCATCCGCGCTACTTACTTGTTATTGTTGAGTGGATATTTACACTGAGGTGTGTGTGTGTGTGTGTGTGTGTGTGTGTGTGTGTGTGTGTGTGTGTGTGTGTGTGTGTGTGTGTGTGTGTGTGTGTGTGTGTGTGTGTGTGTGTGTGTGCCTCGTTACCCCTGATAATGAGGCTACTGTTTTTATCTGACAAAGTGGTGCTGATTTTTATTTTACATTTATATATATATTTTTTTCTGCATGAATTCCTTTTTCAATAACAAAGAGGCATTCGGTATTTTCAGCATTTTTCAGGACTGTGTGTGTGTGTGTGTGTGTGTGTGTGTGTGTGTGTGTGTGTGTGTGTGTGTGTGTGTGTGTGTGTGTGTGTGTGTGTGTGTGTGTGTTTTATATTCATGTTTGCCAAACAAAATATAAGTAAATAGAATAGAATTAAAAAAAAGAAAGATTTAGAAACTGTGATATGTAGGTGTTCAATGCAAAAAAAATGAGTGAGAGAAAAATAAAAACAGAAGTCCATTAACAGCCTTAGGAAGTGCAGTAAATTCCTTTTACATACATACATACATACATACATACGAGTTCCTGTTTTTGTTAATTTTCTTCTTTTTTTTTCTTCTTGCTAAACGGATTACATTTTACTGACGGTGCAATTCGTTAACATTTTTTCTAGTTGCCTCGATGTTATTTACCAATGTATCAGTGTTTATGAGGACCGTCTGCAACAACGTGGAAAAAAAAAACAGAATAATAGGCAGGAAAGAGCATCATTATTAGTCTGGGTTATGAATATTGCCAAAACACACACACACACACACACACACACACACACACACACACACACACACACACACACACACACACACACACACACACACACACGACATTAATCATATCACTCACTCCCTCAAACTCATATAATGCTAATACAATTTCTTTCCTCTCCCTACTCTTTTTCCTCTTTCTACTCTATTTTTTTTCTCTCACCTACAAAACAAGGGTCATGTGGAGAGTAATTAAGGTAAAAGATCAGTGTATTTTGTGCTACAGATGCGGAAAAGAGGAAAACATAGTAAATCTGAGGCATATACATATAGTGTTTAGGGCAACATGACGCTAGGGAGACTGGGGTGAGGGTGGCCCACACTTAACACACACAATTACACACACACACACACACACACACACACACACACACACACACACACACACACACACACACACACACACACTCAGACCTACACCGAGGAGAGTGAGTGAGTGAATCGTTACCAGTTTACTAATTGCTCCCTTGCATGGTAGTGGTAATGGTGGTGGTGATTGAAGGTGGGTGAGGTTGTTATGAATTTAACAGTAGTATTGGTGGTGGTGGTGGTGGTGGTGGTGGTGGTGGTAGTGGTAGTAGTAGTAGTAGTAGTAGTAGTAGTAGTAGTAGTAGTAGTAGTAGTAGTAGTAGAAAATAAGAAAAAAAATTAAGGGAAAGAAAGAGAAAAGAGTGAGGAGCAGAAAAATAGCTATACAACATGTTTTGACAAAAAAAAAATGGTCCTCTATCCGATAAGGTGGAACAAGACGAGCATTGGTGATCACTCCCTAGAGGACTGCCGGGGAGGGAAACAGATAGATGGTGACGTCAAGTAAGCACACACACACGCTGAGGTTATGAATGCGTGAAGTTTTATGTATGAAACGCCTGATGCTGAATGGTGAGTTAGCCTACAACATCATCACATTATCTCATTTACACACCACTACAGTCTCTTCAAATCACATCGTTGCCTACGTAAAAAAAAAAAAAAAAAAAAAAAAAAAAAAAAAAAAAAAAAAAGAGAGAGAGAGAGAGAGAGAGAGAGAGAGAGAGAGAGAGAGAGAGAGAGAGAGAGAGAGAGAGAGAGAGAGAGAGAGAGAGAGAGAGAGAGAGAGAGAGAGAGAGAGAGAGAGAGAGAGAGAGAGAGAGAGAGAGAGAGAGAGAGAGAGAGAGAGAGAGAGAGAGAGAGAGAGAGAGAGAGAGAGAGAGCTTACTTCGAAGGTACCAGGCCACTGACCAGCCCAAAAAAGTTTTAGATTTACGTATAACAAAACAGAAACACAATGACAATACAGAACACCCTCAGTCATTACGTAAGAGACTACAAATTCATTAAAATTGTCACAAATCCACCTTCATTATCCTCCTTCAACATTATCCCATCGTCATTTACCAAGAATACACACATCTGGCCCTGAGAAACAGTTCACATCTACATATGAATCAACACCATAAGCAGGAGAATAATAATAATAAGAGGAAAGACAGTGTGCCCCAAGCTATCGTCACCCATGGAGAGGAATTACAAGACAAGATTCATTCACAATTGCTCTGGCTTTCGGGAAGAGAGAAGACGCCAACGCAAACTGTAATGATACCAGCTCTACCATTACCACTAAAAGACGAAGAGGAGGAGGAGGAGGAGGAGGAGGAAGAACAAGAACAACTGAAGGTCAAAATTAATATAACGCACGTACGGTTAGAACAATCGTTATTAATGAACATCATCTTTTTATCATTGCCGAATATTTTCCTGTCAAATTTTAATTTCCATGCTTCCTTCCTCTGGTGAGTTGAAGCGGCTCCTCCCTTCCTTCCTCTCTTCCTCCCTTCCTTTCCTTCTTTCCTTTCTTGTTTCCTTCCTCCACTCCCTCTTTCCATCCCTTCTAAGGCCCACTACTAATTTTCTGTCCGCTTTTCTCATCTTTTGTTGAAATTTGAGGGTTTGTTTTTCTCCTGCCTTCAAACTCTCGCTAATAATATCCATCAAGACTAACGAATATAAGGAGAGAGAAACACTTACACCACGGCAGAACGATGGGTTTGTTATGTTTAGTGAAGAAAAGAAAGGAAAAGTGCCACCATAACATCGGACAGCTAATACGATGATGAAGAAAAATATATAATCTGGTTCTACTTTTTAAAGATCGTTCCTTCATTTTATCTTCATATATAACAAGTCATTTCCTGGACTCCTAACAACCACGCCATGTGTTACACTTATTACACTTATTACACACACACACACACACACACACACACACACACACACACACACACACACACACACACACACACACACACACGCACACACGCACACACGCACACAGACACACCGCCACCACCACTTTTCCACACCTCATCTTCTCTCCCTGGCCAGACGAGTACATACATATATGCATTACTGTGACCTTGAAGTATCCTCTGGGAGTCACGGTCTCAAGAACAGCTTTCCGGCGTCCACTCTCGCAGGAGGGACAAGATACGCCACACACATCCTGATGGGCCATAATGGTGTGCGGTTGGTCATGCCTCGCAGACTCCACGCCCAGGTACGCAGCGCCATTACCAATCATTACTCCAAGGAAGGGAATGACCGACAGCCTCTCAAGTGGAGTGATTCTGCTAAAATTTTGTTCTGACAATTTTTTTTTTGTCAGTCGCTGTGATTTGTGTGTCTGGCTGACTGGGTGGATGGGTGACTGTTTCTATTTGTCTCTGTCTGTCTGTATGTCTCTGTCTACCAGTCTTCCTGTACCTGTCTGATTTTGTGACATATTTTGTAAATTAATGATCATGAAGTACGTACATTTTCAAATCATACAAATATTTTCCAATTGAATGCGACCACCTGACTACGATTATCTTGTATGGATCATCAAACACCTCACTAAGATGTTTCAATCCAACAAAAACATATAACAGTCTGTCGTTCGGTGCAATGATCTGAAGGAATCCACAGTTCAGTCCAAACACCGAGAGCGAGAGAATGAAGATGCGTGAGAGAAAAAGAGAGACAGAGGCGCCTTCAGTATACTTAACAAAAAACGTACAACTTCCGCGGTGAAAATGACAGCTTCAGCATTATTGTGGCGAGACGAGGAAACCACAGCCACAACACAAGCATCAACCCTCATCACTGTCATTACCGCAAGTCATCACCACAGCTGCCACTACGAGTACCATCAATGCAGCAGCTACATCAATCATAACACACACTTCACTCCGGTAAAATCACGGCCTTCAAGTTTGCATAGTGAGTGTAGTGACTTCCCTGCAAGAGACGGACAAACTCAGAGCCTTCGGAGGATAAGATTCTATGCTTCAGTGTCACCTTACATTATACAGGTAAGGACAGTAGTTACGTTATAATCTTTGCCGTAGTGACATGTTATACTATACAGATATATGAGATGATTATATTACAAATCATGCTGTTAATTGTCACATTGCATACAGATAGAGACAATAATTACGTAGCTTATTTCACCGCTGTGTTGCTACCTTACATTATACAGGTAGAGGGACTAATTACGTAACAACCTTGGCATCACCTAATAACATATAGATAAAGGCGGTAATTATGTACACAATATCCCAATCGAAGAAAAAAAGACATTCGTATCCACATCTTTAATACAAAGTAGACTACGTAATGCGGTAACCTTGTATTACGACAGCTTCTTACACTGAATAATTTGATACATTCAGATGCAGTAATTATTCTGAATGTATATTTGACGTGATTCTGTAATTATACATTTTGACTGATGAATGATTAAAACTCTTGATGGATCTGAAGGTAATAAAAACCCCAGGCTAGATCTACACCTTGATAAGTAAAGGTTAAAGACCGGACATCAGCGTGACTCCAACAGGATCTAGTGACACAAACACTTCCTACTGTTGCAATGCGGCTACAACCAAGGCTTTCTGTTATGTTATATAAGTTGTAATATCACCAAGACACCAACAAAGACGAAACTATAGATAACACGAGTAGAAAGATTCATGAAACAGTATTCCCAACATATTGAAATCCTGCTTCCCTGCCTTCGTTCAAGATACAGCCATGAAACAGACTGTGAAATGAGTTAATTGGGCGTTCTAATTTCCCAGTAAGTTTGTAGGTTGAGTCATTAGGGTCCACCTATTCACCTCCTATACTATTGAATGTATAGGCTGTGACGTCATCGTAGTGTGTCGACCAACAATATTACCCATTACAGGTGAAAGGCGATGATGGGACCCTCAATAATAGGATTAGCATCTCAATGAAATAGTTTGAATTCCAAAGACAAAGACAAAGACTCTCTCTCTCTCTCTCTCTCTCTCTCTCTCTCTCTCTCTCTCTCTCTCTCTCTCTCTCTCTCTCTCTCTCTCTCTCTCTCTCTCTCTCTCTCTCTCTCTCTCTCTCACTTCGTTATGAACAGTAATTATCAGCGTTGAGTGGCTCCCTTTGTTTATAATAACCGTCAGATCCAATTTGTCCGGTGAATACTCTCAGGAACACACGCACGCACTGCAAAGGAACACTCATAATAACCCAGCAAGTCCTTCATCCTATCATCGCCCAGATCCCAATGGCCACTACGCTTCCTATTTGCTTACCGATCAAAGGTGGAAGGTAGGTTAACCAGATGTCCCTCATGCAGAAAGGCTCCTTATCACACATATGGAAAGCCTCTTCGTCAACGTACCTGTAAATAGAGACATGTCATTAATGTTGATTCGAGGGTATAGATGTGAGACTTCTCCCCTCCTCACCATTCCTCATGATGAAATTCTACATATCTGGTACACGTTTCTACTAAGTAATGCTCGCCAGGACATCATCATTTAGTGCTGCCTGAGACTCCCCTTTGTCGCCTGTTTCTATGGATACCTTTGGAAGAAGTAGCCAAGCCAAGAGTCGCCTATTCATACACTATTGACCATAGGTTCTCTTCTGAGTAAAGAAGCTTCACAAGTTTAAGGTTTCGTAACAGCCTTTCACTAACGCTTTTGAAGTCAATTGAAGTCTGCCTCGTATTTTCTGAAGCCCTGGTAACTAACTACCCATACCACCGCCTTTGTGACGGTAGACTAATTGAATCAAAGAAAGTATTTTGTCCAATCTCAATAACACCAAGCACGGCAAACTATAGTAACGTTCCACTTTACTCTTTCTCGTTATTCATCGTATAGCGTCCTTATTATCAATAGATGGTACATGAACTAGGTAAACGATGCTGAATAAGAGTAACGAACGAGTGGTAAAAGACATCACCGCAAAAAAAAAAAAAAATTCAATTCACACATCCCAGCCGAATATTCACATTTATTACACTATACAGGAAACAGATAACCCATTAAATGTTACTCAGGAACCACCCAAACAGGCAGACCACATCATCCCCCAACACACCCGCGAATGAGAGCTGCGGGCGTCATACCTACTCAGGGATGACGAACGCCAAATTGACGGGACGCCTCACATGTCACCAACAGAGCAGTCCCATTAAGAACCACTGAGAGACATGTCACACACCCGAAACCATCGATCGCAGAAGGTATCCGCGCTGGCTGGTGTTGCAGGTGGTGCTTTACATTGCTCAAGTGAGGCTGCTAACTCGCAAATAGACGACCTATATAGATATTGCCAATGTGTAAATGTCAGTCTTTTAGAGCAAGATTACTCGTCGTCTCACTCATTCATCATCGAAGTTGTTCACTAGACTCGCTGCCACACCCTCCCTGCCGCTGCTTCAGGCTCCTGCTTGACCAGTTACCTGTCTGCAGTCTCGTGTAAACAGACTTTGTTACTCATCTTCAAAGACAATGTCCGGAGAAACTTGGGGAAACAATTATTATGGAATTTCAAACAATTCAGTACTTGTCAAAATCTCATTGTTTCTGTGTACTTGTTTATGTGCGTTTACGTGTTGTGAAAGTGGACATTCCTGTGTTGCATAAATTACATGTACTGTGTTGTTTGCAATATCAGTATCAACGTCTGCATTGACCATGTCGCTTTTTTTCACAAACAGTAACAGAAAGGCAAACAAACACAAATATACTCATACATAGCAAGTCATTAATTTTCAGTTTTTAATCTGAACTTTGCACCAATCATTTGAAATATACGTTCATAGACACGGTACACTGTTTTCCTTCCTAGTTTCCCCGTCCACAAGAATATGTCCCAAGCCTCAACACACTCACATGTTCTGCCGCGTGATAAACATGCATCAAACCCACCAGCTGCCTTGACACATTCCAGCAAGAGTTGTCCGTGGGATGTCTGGATTAAAGGCTCGCACACTGTCTTTCCTTCTATTGTCATACCTGGGAATATATTTGCTTGCACATGGACAATGACATCATGCACACAAACAAACATATTTTATCTATTGGATGCAATACACGACTAGCATAGTATTATCATAGAAAACAACATTTCACTTCTAAAAAAATGATGACAAAGTTTTATACTGTTACGCATTACATGAAAAACACCATTAAGGCGATAGAAATCTTCCATCGTCTCTGATCGTGCCCAAGTAGTCTGTTCGAGGACATAATGGCACTGCAAGGAAGGATGCCCCGGGATACGATCCCTTTCGTCACGTGAATAAACTAGAGAATGTTTGTTTACCCAACATCACTGCGCCACATCCACCACTTACTCGTCCATAATCAATTGTCGTTGCCCTTATGTTCTTTCCTCATCTACATCATCTAGGGCTGACGACAAACAATCCAACGATATGATTGCCGGAATAACTGTACCATCAATTCATGACGCATTTGTTGCTGTGTTATTTACACTGTGAATAACCTCGCCGTCTCTTGTCCCATCACCCACTGTTCCTTGAATGGTCAACAGCCTCTTCATTAGCACCGTGAGCTGGACCTCCAATTTCCTTACTGTTTCACCAACAAAATCATCTACAGTGTTTCCCTCGCTGACCTGTGTGCGTCCCTCAAATAGATCGTTCATTATGAGACTCATGTACAATGGGAGTGCGTACCCTAGTCTCGTTATCTCTCAAAAAAAAACCTAACCACTATTGTCTTTGAACCAAACCAATGACCACCACCATCACCACCACCACCACTACCCGTCTGCCTCGCCTCGCTGCCTGCCTCAGTAACATGAGCGTCTCGTTCCTCCCTCTTTGTCCGCCCTCTCTTGAGCGAGTCGCCAACAGCTGACTGGCTCTCCGCCCCGCTGGCCACGGCTCGGCAGCTCCCTGTCAACGCAAGACAAGTGTTTGCTTAGGTGACCCTCTTGGCGTCCCCTTATCAATCGACGGACTCACTCATTGAATACGAAACAGCTTCCCTTCTTGTATGATGAGTGTGTGCGATAGACTATATTGTGTTAAGGGGGGGAGGAGAGGTCCGTCTGTCTATTTGGCTGTATATTTGTGTCAAACTCTATCTCTTTGTCTCTTTCTCTCTATGTGGTTTTAAGACATCCAAGAAACGCGTAACATTTTGTCTGGAGGCATTTCCAATTAATACAATGAGATAAGGTTTTCGTAAGACAACAAAAGTAGATGTTTTCCGTGTTTGAAGGAGGCGATATTACGATTCACGGGAACTACAGCCTATCTATTACCTTAACTTGATCCTGCAGTCAGTAAAATTCCCGGAATCCATAACGACACACACACACACACACACACACACACACACACACACACACACACACACACACACACACACACACACACACACACACACACACACTCACTCTTTCGACTTTTAAGAGCTTAACGAGAGTTTCTCCTTTCAAGTAATTGTTGCAAGGTAAATAAGAGAACTCGTTAATACTGACATTATTGATGAAGGTCTCACAAGGTAGTCGCAGGAGCAGGAGCCATATGAATAGGTCACCATCGATTTGGCTTCCGTCCCCAATGGTGTTCCTGAATACTCCACAGTTAAATAGTTAAAGCAGTAACGAGTAGTGCCTCTGAATGAACAAGTACATTTCCTGCACAGCATCACAAACCCCTATGCACCATAACCACGTAATGAGCTGTGAAATAGCCAACGTTATACTAACACACCAAAAAAAATCTGCATATTAAACGTGGCCTCAATTTTTTTCGAGTCCAATCCACAAAGTTCCAAATAAAACTCATGAAATGCTCGGTTTCATGTATGGCAGTTTCACTTACAAGGATAAAAAACGTAATACTGACGCCACAGACAACCTTGACACTCCATTTGCTTACGTAATTACCGCAGTACCTTTGCCTTATACTGTACGACAATATATTATCCATTTCACGCCCTGACTGTCCTGTATTGCCACTTATTGCATTTTTAAGTACTATAATGAACGATGGTGTAGCAGGAAGCATGAACCCCAAATACCATCCTTATAATGTCAACCCCACAGTAATAACGAAGAACATAGCTTGATTAACATGGGAGAAAGCTTTTAATTAAGGTTCACTAGATTACCTTCATCACTATCCATCTAATTACACAGTCCAGTGGAAAGTATCATTTGCTATTCAAGTAGTGGAAGGTGATGGCCGTAGACGTGGAGATGACTGTCGTAGTGGGAGTAGTAGTAGTAGTAGTAGTAGTAGTAGTAGTAGTAGTAGTAGTAGTAGTAGTAGTAGCAGTAGTAGTAGCAGTAGTAGTAGTAGTAGTAGTAGTAGTAGTAGTAGTAGTAGTAGTAGTAATAGTAAGATAAATAACAGTAGTGGTAGTAGTAATGGTAAGTATTAGTGGTGATGATGGCGCTATGTCATGAAGGCGTTAGCTGAAGGGTCATATTACGTCCTCCCCTACACACGACGCCACCATATGTTTGTATTGATTAAAATGTAGCCTTTCACACGTGGCGGGGTTGTGGGAAGAGAATCGGTCATGCACGTTCTGTTTATATAAAGGAGTGACCAAACAGCTTTCCCACGTCGGTCTCCCTGTCCGTACACCTTACAACAAAGCGATTCTTGGTCCTGCTGTCAGTAACTCCTGCTCCATTAACAAAACGAAACGAGAAAAGAATGTGGATAAAGGCACCTAAATCCCAAACTTCTGCTACTGAACTCAAGGATGAGACAAAGCTTATTGCTGATGCAGAATCGAAAAACTACTTGTGACTTTATCCAAACCACAGCTTGCCACGACGCTGCGTCTTTTGAGTGAAGGTGACTTTTAAGGTTCACGGTAAGGGAATTATTAAGTATGGCAGTCTGAAATGTCTCTGGCGTTCACTTTGATAAATTTATAAGAACTTTGCAATGCAGATGGGATGAATACATTCTTGTGTACTAAAAGAAAAATTACGGAATGAGAAAATGAATTATGTAAGTCACAACGAAACGCAGCAGCTGATGAATCATGCAAAATACACTATAGTGCTATTAATGTAAAGTGCACATGACTCTAGTCTGTTCATTCAGACCTGAAAAAATCTAGCTGGATCAACCTACCTGAGTTTGTTAGCTAGGAACTGATCGGATACTCCTTTGCTTTTTAAATAATGGCATTTTATCATATCTAAGAAACACTTAAAAAAACAGTAATACTAAAATTCAATCATATCAGTAAACATATAAGTCAATGAAGGCACCGCCGAGGCTGCCACTTACTTGACCTCAGTGGTGAATTCAGGGACACATTCATTTCTTTAATTAGAATACTTAGTTCCTACGCTTGACTACATTAAATAAACATCTTGAAAACCTCAAAAATGTTACCTACTACAACACACAACTATTCTGTTTATCCATTAATATCATGTGTGTGGAAGTCAATCCAATGGAGGCTGTTAAGTAAAACATAGTAAGTTATTTATACCAATACGAAAATAGTAGCGGAATCCTCATGGCGAAAATATTAAACACAATTAGTTCAAGTGCAGAAACCATGATACATTCTCCAAAGTGACCTTGTGCTCCCGCCGACTTTTGACTAGTGACTGTGAGATCGGCCAGTGACGTCTCTATCTTTTTTTCCTCTTGCTTTTTCTCTTTAGATATAAAATGAAAACGGTTGAGTGAAAGCGGTACAAAATCAGACCAAAAAAAATGATCAAAAGATTTTCAGTTATACGTTGATATTCTCCGTTTGAAGTCTGGGCCAGAGGTAAGATAGATAAGAGATCGTGTCAAAAAAAAATGTTACGTAGCAATACACGACACACTAAAGTTCAATCATTATTAAGTATTAAAAAATTGGTTGGAGTAAAAAAAAAAAATTATTATATTGAATGACTCGTGCTATATATATATACATTTTATTTTTAGTGTGAAGGGATGTGGAATGAATTGTGGAAGATGAAAGGTATTTAAAAAGCTGACGATAAAAGAGAGAGAGAGAGAGAGAGAGAGAGAGAGAGAGAGAGAGAGAGAGAGAGAGAGAGAGAGAGAGAGAGAGAGAGAGAGAGAGAGAGAGAGAGAGAGAAAAAAAAGATAATTAGAGAGACAAAACGTTGAGAATAGCCATCAGACTAGACAAACCCACCTACACACACGAAAAAATACCACACACACACACACACACACACACACACACACACACACACACACACACACACACACACAAAGCCACACAAACACAACCAAAACACACGGACACAAATACTACAGCCTAAAAGTAAACATGAGGGAGATAGGTCAGAGTAACGCCACTAGACCAGACCAACCACTGACCACTAACTCCACAACACAAAAGGATAGATATTGCAACTTTGTGAGAATAAATCAAACTTTTCAATATCGTCAAGTATTCCATCAGTTTTGGATACACATAACAAGACGAGTAATATAGAATTGATGCTGAATGGTTTTTTTTTCTCTTTTTCCCTCACACAAAAAAATGAGATCGCCCCTTTTCTAGCGTTCTTCTGCAATCTTCCTCATACCGCTTTCACGTTCCTTAGCCCCTCGTCGTAGTCCCATCCAGTGCAGTATTCCCAGCGCCTCACCCTCAGCCCTCACCTCACCCAATGGCCACTGCCTCGCTATTACACGTCCGCTGCACTTCACTCACGATTTTCCGGCGAGAGGAACAGCTATGCCTCTTAACTCTTCCTTTCCTTCCCTTCCTTCCTTCCCCGTACCATCTCTCCATTTGTGTGATTTTTCAGGCGGTAAAATATTTCAGGGCATTGAGAGGCGCTGTGCCAACCAATACACAGAGGATTACAAGAGCTAGTTAATTGAAAGATAACAAGGGTGATGTGGCAGCCTCAGACAACTCGTTCTGGTGAGGGAGAGGAAGAGAGAGAGAGGACGATGCTGGAGCTTCTCTCTTGAGGATAGTTGTGAGAGAGAGAGAGAGAGAGAGAGAGAGAGAGAGAGAGAGAGAGAGAGAGAGAGAGAGAGAGAGAGAGAGAGAGAGAGAGAGAGAGAGAGAGAGAGAGAGAGAGAGAAACGCAAACAAACAAACAGGCAGACAGACAAACAAGCAAGCAAACAGATAAAACACGTACAGTATCAATGTTACGAAGGTTTGTGGTGTGTGTTACTAGCCGTTAAAAGTCAACATTAGTCACCTAACAGTCATAAGCGTGATACACACCAGCAAATGTATTGAACGTAGTCTACGTTGAGCGAAAAACTGAAAATATCACTGGTACATGTATCTAGTTATTCCACGGAGGAAGAGAAGTAAATGATGAAAAATGTTGTTGTTGTTCTCTCTATGAGTAGTAGTTTTCAGGATTTGGCGACAAGCGGGAATTTTTTTTTAACGTATTTTTGTTGTCCTATAGCCAGTACCCTTTCAATATAAAAAGAAAAAAAAAAAAAAAAAAAAAAAAAAAGTCCCGCACACTCAAGAAAAAAAGTATTTAAGGTATTAAGACATCCTGAGACATAATAATCAGGTTCACTACGTATTTATTTGTGAGATCAAGCTTTTTTTTTGTATAAGCGGCATCTAATTCCCATGTGGTTTTCTCCAGAAGTTAAGTTGATTTTGCTCCTCCTCCTCCTTCTCCTTCTCCTTCTGTTCTTGTTCTTCTTCCTCTTCTCCTTCTCTTCCTCCTCCTCCTCCTCCTTTCTTTACTGTTCCTCACCCGTCAAGAGCCAAGACAACCCGTAACACACGTTATAGTTTGTGTGTATGTTTGTTTACATGTAACATTATACCCTCAGTAAACTTTGCTTTAATGACCAACACTGAACGACACACACACACACACACACACACACACACACACACACACACACACACACACACACACACACGAGCCAAGCTGTCCTGAAGACGCGATATAACCTGCAATAATATCCGAAGGAGTGGCAGCCAGTACCGTCCCACCTCCTAACACCCCCTAAATACGACGTCATTTCACTTCCTCGTAACTTATCCGTACTAACTTTACGACCACGATACCAAACCAGAGGCTGCCACAACGGCTAGGAAGTTTTCTCATCCCGCGACACACTCTGAGCCTCCATATCTCGGTGGTGTAACGCGGACTCCCTCTGGAGGCCCGCTAACCATTACTAATAGTCATCCCTTTACCGTGATATCCATTCCCCGCAGCACGCCACCACGAGATCCTCCACGCAGCAGTTTCATCAGAAGATGCAGAGGCCGGAGAACAAAACAAAAAGCACGACAAGATTATCAAAATGACATATAGCTTCCCATAAAACAGCAACAAGGACAATAAAATTAAAATTAAATCACCAGTAACCTCCAAACTGTCAAATGAAACAGTGGCGTCGGTTCTATTTACACGTACAAGAGGATTGCATGAGAAACATTACTTCAACGGTGAGATCAAATGACAGACACTCTCCCCTGATGCTTCTGTGGAGGTAGTGATGAGTTGATAGCGGCGTGAGGGTGACGACGATGCTCTGTTGTTACTGTGTCAGGGAGGGATGAGAGCGAAACACTAAAGGCTGTCTGTGTGTGGATCGTAAGTGCCAAGAGTAGTTCTTCTTAAATCTTCTTTAATCCACACCACCACATCATTTTAAAGCCACTGTTGGTCCACTGCAGGATCAAGGTCTTGCCTCAGTGCTTCATGTGCCTCTGTGTTGTGTTTGCTACTTGTTTCTACTTGTCTGGTCATGTGAGTTTTTGGCTTCTGTTTCTCTGCATGTACATATAAACACACACACACACACACACACACACACACACACACACACACACACACACACACACACACACACACACACACACACACACACACACACACATATATTCAGACACGGAATAGAAAACTACACAACATTGTTAAGACACATACATAGGCATCCACCTTAACGATCCTCTATTAATTGTTGTATCTAAAATCTAAAACCTTCCAGACTGAGGCATGGAAAGGTGCAACAAAACTTTTCAATTTTTACTGCTATTTATTTATATTACGAGGAACAAACTTGATTATGTCACACACGCACGCACACACGCACGCACGCACACGCACACGCACACGCACACGCACACACACGCACACACACACACACACATACACACACACACACACACAGAATATGTAAATAAGTTATTTCGTCCTAAAGGAAAAAATGAATTCCGTTAATTACAATGAAAAAAAAAATTGTGCAAGAGACAAATTATCTATTCCCAACATTTTTCTTCAACTCCACCGAAATACACACGTGAAAGAACGGATACCCATCATAACATAACACAAAACACTAGGCCTAAGCAGCGGCCTCCAGTGATACGTCCTAGAATGAACAAACAGCCTACCAAATGTTTTGTTTGGAGCCAACATCAACATCTCTTCAGACAACTTGAAAGACGGGAAGCGAAGGGAAACGAAGGGAAGGAGAAGAGGAAGAGGGAGAGGAAGGGGAAGGGGAAGGGGAAGGGAGAGGAAGGGATGGTTACATAAACAAAAAAAATAATAATAAAAAAAATCAAACACCACCTCCTTGGCAGCAGCATCTCGTCGGCCTGAAAACTGAAAAATCAGACAACAGAAAAAAGAAAGGGAAAAAAGATGCACTAGGGGAAACACGATGCGGTTGAGCCCTACACCAAGACCTGCTCTGGGATGCTGCATCTACATATAGAAGAGGTGCGCCTGGATCCCTGTCTGGCGACCTTCTCTTCCCAAACGAGTGAAAATGTAAACGCCGAGAACCTCAATGCACTTATTCTTTTCTCCCTTCTGCATCTTACATTTTCTTTCGTATATTTTATTATTTTTTATGGTTCGGGTGTTGAGGGTCGACCTGTCACCAATACCTTTTGAGTTTTATTGCGAAGACTTAACGTTAGTACGCTTTCCTGCATCCAGTTTGTGGAATTAAGGTTTTAAATGCCTTTATAATCTTGGCTTTGACGTGCAGTGACCCGAAATGGGGGACGATGTGGGGAGGGGGGGAGAGGGGGAGTGTGTAAAGGGCGTAGCAGCTCACTCCTCCCCAGCAGTAGCGGATGAACAGAGGCTAAAATGTGAGATAAATGATTATCAAACTTAGCTGAGTTGAAAGCCACGAGAGATTCAAGATTTTGTGTTCCTCTTGTTACATTCTAGAAAGTGTTAATGGTGAAAGGTAATGTGAGAGAGAGAGAGAGAGAGAGAGAGAGAGAGAGAGAGAGAGAGAGAGAGAGAGAGAGAGAGAGAGAGAGAGAGAGAGAGAGAGAGAGAGAGAGAGAGAGATGGATGGGGATTCAAGGCTGGGAGACGGATTTGGGAGGTTATAAGTGGGTGAGGAATGAGTAAGGGTGGGTGAGGTGGGTGGGTGAGGGTGAGAGCATGCACCCGTATGTCGTGTCTGGATGCAATTATGAAAAACGGAATTAAATGCAAGTATGCAAGGACAAAAGTATTATCCATTTTTGCTAATTGCTTTCATTCCTCTCCCCCTTCCCACCCTCTTCTCCACCCCCCCCCCCCCACCACCTCTGCTTCCCTTCCCCCTCTTCACGTGTTCCCTCAACTATGTGCACCCGGTTCTCGTTACACACACACACACACACACACACACACACACACACACACACACACACACACACACACACACACTCTTACAGATTTCCATGGAGAACATTGTAAACGTCATAAATGAAAGTGACTTATTGATGTGTGTGTGTGTGTGTGTGTGTGTGTGTGTGTGTGTGTGTGTGTGTGTGTGTGTGTGTGTGTGTGTGTTTTAAAGAGAGAGAAGCATAAGTATCTATTAAGCAACACATGTTTTATTTATGTAATACAATGGTTTAGTGTATTTTTTCAAAGCATCTGTTAATGCAGCAACGCTATTGTTTACATATGCAACTCACATAACAAAAAAATTACTAATGCGGATATACTAAGAATACAAACAAAAAGATTAACAAAACACACACACACACACACACACACACACACACACACACACACACACACACACACACACACACACATACACACACACACACACACACACACACACACACACACACACACACACACACACACACACACACACACACACACACACACACACACACATACACACATACCTATATCCACACCCACACAAACAAACAATACCTTTACCACTTAAAACTTCATTATGAGAACCAAATTTCAAGCCTTTTCATTTCCACACCCACCAGAGTTAATAGGAACACAAACACCAACCACACACACAAGCTCACCACAAGCTCACACCCCAACATTACCGACGTAGTGTACTGTGTGCAAGGACAACGGGGCAAGGGCTACGGGGCATAGTTACGGGGCGGAATTACGGGATAGGGCACAAATATGGATTGGTTACATAAAACAGTACACCATAGAGTTAAACATTACTGAGTGAAGTAGAGTGGAGTAAGATGGAGGTAGAAGGGAGACGGCCAGGTGGAGCGGTGAGTGAATAGGTAGCAGCAAGAGGGGAGGGAGAGGGGGAGAGGCAGGTAATGGAGTAGGTGGCGCACTGCTCATTCCTAAAAAGGGATCACATTCTTGCACGAACTGTCACCTCAAGATTAACATTAAGCCATCACGAAACGTCACAACCTGAAGGCCATGACCCAGAACACTCTATCACCTGTAGGATTGAAATATGTGTCCAGGTAACGAAGAGGGAAAGGACACAGGATAAACTATACAACTACACAAGGAAATAATAAGGAAACAGTGGCATCCAGTTTCCATTATGATTTTCTTGATTTACTCTATGGAAAATACTTTAAGCTGGTAATAAAAACAACATGTAGTGCGACAGATAACGTTATTTATTTAGGGACAGTGCACGAGTATAGGTGTGTTTGAGTGCAGCAATAAAGTGGAGAGGACCAGAAGACGGGTCGTTGGATATTCTCTTAAGTAGAGTAAGAGTGAAATGAATGATAATAACTATACTAACAACGATAATGATAATAATAATATTAATAATGATAATGTTCTAAGTGACCTGCATCATGCCCAACCAAAGACAATAAAAGATTGACCCACGTATGAAAGGGATGGAGGTAGGATAAAATGCAATTAATTTGTGTTCCCTTTACTATGATGTGCTATTGTTGTTCATAATAATAATAATGATAATAATAATAATTACTATCATTATTATTATTGCCAGTACTAATACTATTATTATTATGAGAGAGAGAGAGAGAGAGAGAGAGAGAGAGAGAGAGAGAGAGAGAGAGAGAGAGAGAGAGAGAGAGAGAGAGAGAGAGAGAGAGAGAGAGAGAGAGAGAGAGACTGATACTATACTCCCTTTTTCACCAATCTTTCTTTAACTGAACCAGCTTCTAATTGCACCACAAAACACCACCTCATGACCCCTGTAATCCACACCCAAACCCATACCCGCCCACGTCCCTCTCCACACCCACACTGCATACATATCACCTAAATGTCTCCCTTTAAAACAAAACAAAACTTTAAAATATACAAACCACAGAACGCAAAAACCTATATAACAAACGTAAATTCATAAGACAAAAAGACACATTTTCTTGAGGGTAAGACTGCGAAAAACACACAAAATAAGGAGGAGGAGAAGAAAAATCTACGTTATCTCCCTCCTCACAACTGAAGCTCCATTTACAAGAGTGCTTTACCGGAACGTTCTGACTGATATTTTAGGGCGTGAGGGGGGCGTGGGGGGCGGGAGGGGGGCGTGAAGGGGGCGGCGTGTTTGGAGCAGCAAGGAAACAATGTCGCGCTCTCCTGGCGTCATCAAATAAAATGTCAGTTTCGGGACAAAGGCACCGGTGGGGGAGGAGGAGGAGGAAGGGGTAAAGGGGTGAAGAGGTAAGTGTTTCAGAGTGGATGGTAGTAAGTTGGCAGGAGTACTGGCGGTGTGTTGCTCTAACGCTTAGTAACAAGGCTCCTCTAACGCTTACTTTGTTTGTATCCTTGACTGTCACTGTACTCTGCTGCCTTAACTGTTATGTTACTCTTGGTACTCTTATTTTGTCACTCTAACCTTTACTCCAGTGTGTGTTTATCTTATACTCCCACGTGCACTCCTCCACCACAGGCTAAAACAGTGGCTATTGTCTGGTTAAATATAATAAGCTAAGTGTTTTTTTTTTTATAAGCCAACATATCTCCTTTTAAACTCTGTCTGCTGCTGTAGCTTGAAACATTTATTGCAACATATCAAAAATAAAAAAAAATAAAAAGCTTCACAATGGTTTACGCGAATACAAGTGGACTAATGACCTTCCTCACAGCGTGGTGCCCATTTAAACAGTGACCAATGTTATCTGTTTGAAGCGTCATATACAGTGATGTGACTGGGATGTGGCGTGGCGGCGTGGGGGCGTGGGGGGCGTGGCATGGATTTGTTCCATTATTGTATTAAAAAAGACAATTTCCCGTCAATTACAGCATTTCAGAAACAGTTATGTATGTAAATAATAAATAAAAAATAAAAAATAAAGAGCTCGGGTGCACTGTTTTGCTGCAACTTTGGGAACATACAAATATTTAGTCAAATATTTTTTAACAATGATGACAGGAAGCCTCAAGTTACAAACAAAATTCATACATGTCACACACAGACACACACACACACACACACACACACACACACACACACACACACACACACACCAGAACACAAGGAATGATGCACCTGCGTAAACAGACACCACCTTATTACCCTTACTGCAACATCTCTTAGAACATTTGCAGATCCAAGTGACTTCCAGCATCATAACCTGCGTCTGGCCTTCCTCTTATACGCTAAGGATCTTAATACCAATGAACAACCCTTTGCGCGTAAACCCCAAGACTGAGAAACTATCGTAATACATCATTTGGCTCAACACTCATTCTTGGAGGGACTTGGACCGATATTCTCAACGATTTCCTCCTATCCGTATTGAAAATCACTTGACGATTTATGTGACGTGTCTCGGGGCTCTCTTGGAAGACGTATGGGCCCGGCGGGTTCCTCTGGCGCCACTATTGTTCTCAGGTTGGGGTTCCGTGGCTTAAAAATTACTGCAAGTTCAGAGCGTCGGCAAGTGAACTGATTGGAGGAGGTGAATAGGGAGCCAACTAATCACTCTTTCTACCTACATCACGCCCAGGATGTTTCACTTAATACTGATGCAGATACCTTGTTACTATCGACCTTGTGAACCGCTGCTGCCTGGATAACAAGGGGTGACAGGCATACAACACCCCACACCCCCGAAAAAACTCCACAATGACATACGGTTTCAAATTTAGGATTGTTGACCTAAATTTTTTCAAACGTAAAATGATAAATCCTGTATCATCCACCGCTCACTTCCTTCGTTGGCGATGAATTAGGAAAATAAACCGTAGATAGATGAACGTAGAAATACAGTACGATGAATAAAGGGCAAGGGAAACTCAGCCTACTCCACTGCCCTCTAGCGGCGGGGAGAGCAGATTAGCCTTGGCAGCAGTGTGGGTCCCGCTGGTTGGGAGTCCTGTTTCAGCCCTTAATTACCTCCTCTCTCATAATTCGCTCCAGACGGGGCAGTTACCCAAAGGACCCGAAAAGGAAAATTACCGTAATCTGAGAGAGAGAGAGAGAGAGAGAGAGAGAGAGAGAGAGAGAGAGAGAGAGAGAGAGAGAGAGAGAGAGAGAGAGAGAGAGAGAGAGAGAGAAAAAAAAAAAATCTAGCAGACTCACGAAATAAAAATGAACTGAAAGATAAACAACAACAAAATCAACCAGACTGAACCTTCTTCTTTCACAAACATTCCTACCAACACAACACACGGGACTGAACACCTTAAAGTTAATACAAGTAAAATAATACAACATTTGCTTGACTCCCTTTATAATTATCTTAGACACTTCCATTGCTGTAATTACCTTTATTATTAGTACTACCTTGCCTCACCTCGTCGTATATGGCGCTGCTCACTGATTCACTCACTCACTCACTTATTCATTCACTCACCCATTCATTTAAATACTAACACACTCTCTTACTTATTCATTCATCTATTCAGACTTCTAAGGTGAGTGACGGAATTACTAAACTCCCTTGATTTAATAACGCGATAAGGAGAGAGATGGAGAGATGCATTTTCCTTGTATTTTTTAACTTCCTTTCCCTATATTTTTTTAGATCTTTGAAAATTAACACACGGGATATCTCTTCTCTCTCTCTCTCTCTCTCTCTCTCTCTCTCTCTCTCTCTCTCTCTCTCTCTCTCTCTCTCTCTCTCTCTCTCTCTCTCTCGGAGTAGGTAGGGAGGAATAACAGAAAATGAGAGAGAAAGAGAAGAGAGAGAAACAGGAAATGAAAGAAAGAAAAGTAAAGTTACACAGCTTTCAGTTTCTCTTGACTAGCGTTTCCCATTTTTTTTTTTCTATTTGCACCTTTTTTCACGTTTACTTTTTGCAGAACTTAATTAACTCTGATTCTCTTGACGTTGAAAAAAAAATTTGAAGGAAAAAAAAAAATAATAGAACAGCGATATGTAGAGGGAATTTTTTTTTTTTTTTAATGTTTACCGCCAAACTTAGTAAGGTAACTTTGTAAGGTAACTTCATTTACTTTTTAATTTATAATTTTCTTCTTTCTTACTAATTATTCCTTAGAAGGAAATTACTTTAAATTTTTTTTTAGCGAATATTAGGTGAATATTCGATTATATAAGGTTATATGTATATGAGTATTTGAGAGAGAGAGAGAGAGAGAGAGAGAGAGAGAGAGAGAGAGAGAGAGAGAGAGAGAGAGAGAGAGAGAGAGAGAGAGAGAGAGAGAGAGAGAGAGAGAGAGAGTATAATTAAAAACTATCACTACCACCGCCATTTTATTATTGGACTTTAAAACTATTTTTTTTAGTTATACTTATGTTTACAACTTACTTTTGTATCATTACTATTATCATTATCATCATTATTATCATTATTGTTATACTATTATTATCATCATAATTAATAGCATCATTATCATCATTATTATTATTATTATTATATAGCTTATCGCATTATTCTGGAAACGTACAGATTGTTAGAACTGACTTTCCCGTCGGATTATTGAAGCAACTTGTATATATAATTTTTTTTTTTTTACAACCTGGAAATCTACAATACGTAAAGGTAACCAGATATAAGCAGTGCCACTTGAATAATGGCACCATTTAATATTATACATATATAATTGTGACTACGTACCCTTCACAAAGCCTTACGTGTACCCTGGCCTGTACACGTGTTTCAGGCCGTGTGTGTGTGTGTGTGTGTGTGTGTGTGTGTGTGTGTGTGTGTGTGTGTGTGTGTGTGTGTGTGTGTGTGTGGGTGCACGTTTAACTTCATTAATTAACAGTTTATATAGGGCAGCCGTCAGGCGGAACATGAGGGTGCGCGTGTGTGTGTGTGTGTGATTGTGTGTAAGTGCATCAAATTATCTATCTATCTATGTATATATCAATTTACATCTATGTATGTATATATGTATGTGTGTGTGTGTATCCTTTAAAAACCCAAAAAACTGTATAAAAAAATATTAAACTGCGACATAATCATTCAGTACAACACAATAGGGAGAAGAGAGAGAGTCGAGGTGGTACGTACATTATTTTCTCCCTTCGTACTGTGGTCTCGAACACGTCACTGCCTCCCACCCTTGAACACTGAATGGAGGGACAGCCAAGTACCCATTCTCTCCCTATTTTCTTTTCCTTATTCGATGGCGCGACGCTCATTATAATTTGGCGAGGGTGTTGAAATTGCTCCATGAATATTTTACGCTTCGTCAGATTGCCTCCTTCCTTCCACTCTCATCCAGTCTTCCATAAACTCTCTCTCTCTCTCTCTCTCTCTCTTCTCTCTCTCTCTCTCTCTCTCTCTCTCTCTCTCTCTCTCTCTCTCTCTCTCTCTCTCTCTCTCTCTCTCTCTCTCTCTCTCTCTCTTTCTGTTGTTGTTACAATTACTCTGGCTCGTGTGTAGGATGACCTACTGAAAAACGTTCATGAACAATAATATTTTTGAATCAGGGATGTAAGATTAATGAGGTGCTGGATACATACACACATACAGACACACACACACACACACACACACACACACACACACACACACACACACACACACACACACACACATACACACACACACACACTCCATACATGAAAAAACACAGTAATGAAGCGCAGGGGAAGTGTGGTGGTGGTGGTGGTGGTGGTGGTGGTGGTGGTGGTGGTGGTGGTGGTGGTGGTGGTGGTGGTGGTGGTGGTGGTGGTGGTGTAGTGGTGATAGTAGTGATGGGCAAGAAAACATAGGCTAACATCCACTTCCCTTTCTCATCCTACCACCTAATAGCCACACCACACACACACACACACACACACACACACACACACACACACACACCTCTTCAGCACATCCCATCACAATATTCTTAAAAAGCTGACATTCTTCCTCCACATCACCAATTTTCCTGCTTTTTCACTGCATTCCCTCACCTTCCAACTTTTCCTGATAGTATATAATTCTCTCTCTTTTGCCCAACTTACTTTCAAAACTTTCTTATCACACCCAACTCGTCTAACTCTCACTCACTTCATACCTACCCTCAGCTTTGCCTCCACTAGGTAGCGGCAGATATACCTCCATCCTCCTCTCTCAAAACGATGGATTAGAACAATTTTCCTATTATATATTTCAACACAATCGATCACCTTTTCATCAACAACCTTTCCATCCATGTAACATACTTATAAACATCTTTATCCTCAACCAATGTATCAATAATCACTATCTCTTTAACAACACCTTGAGACATAACTAATCTAAGCTTTGAAAGATTAATAACAACGATTAACTTGCAATTCTTTATCATTTAACACAAAGCAGCATTTACTGGACGAATTGATATCTCTCGGAGTCGGAGGATAAGAAAAAGAGATGAATGTAGAGTGTATGTGAGCTGATTCTAAACCACATACACTAGTGAACCGTTTCATGACCAAAGTTCGGCAGGAAGGAAGGAGAGACGACAGGTATTTAACATGACAACTTGTACATCGCGCAGCACCAGTCATTACACGCTCAACACTCTGGGTCATAAGCTTGAGAAGAGTAACCATTTGTCGTCTACCCTTCAAATGCTTGGGACAAATGCATGAATGTTACACCTCCTGTATCCTTCTTCCTGGTTTGTTTGTTGTAGTAATCTGTCCCAAACCTTCACACGATTCATGTAGGGGGAGTTTCTTTTATTAGGATGACTTTTAATCAGCATGAGCACACGTACACAGTTCTATTGGCGGTGCTAACAAGGTCTGTTATTACATTGGTACATCTGCAGCGACGCATGGTATTGGATGGGTGTTGGTGGTATCATATAAGCACAATTATACTACAACAAACAGAGGATGACATTTATTCTGATTTCGTCCATTTTCCTGTTGACAAACCATTTACGAATATTCCATGAGGGTTTGGTTTTAGTCAACCCATTTTATTTTATTGGCAAAAGATTTTTTATATTTTTTATCCAGCAACAGTAATCGTATTATATTTCATAAGTGAAAAGCCATAACAATATTTTCAAAGTGTTTATAGATAAATAAATAACAACAAAATAATAACTTGGCAGCACCTGTGGATTGTTTCTTTGGTTATATTTGAATTATTTAATAGTAAAGAATAGGAAATTCCATATAATTATTTCCATACCGAACAACACAAACGCTTTCAAATGTGTACTAGCTATGACGAGTTATCGAAAACAAAAATTAATAAGAGGAAGCGTATAATCGCTCCCACGGACATAATGACACTCAGAACATCCTTATGTATGTATAAAAAAAAAAACGTTAAGAGATCGGAGTCTAACAAACCTCTTACAAATCAAATAACGAAGGAAAACCGGCCAATCAGAAACTCTCTACCACTACAGTTAGAGTGAAGGGGGGCAAAGCTCCCTCTTGTTTGGCTATCCAGATCTTCAGGCTACGCTACGACCCTACTAAGAAAGAAAAAAATAAGAAAGGGAAACGACAAGCAAGGAAAGGAGTGGAAAGAAAAGTATGGAAGGGTAAAGCCTAACAGTAAGACTAGGTGGGGTGGTGGGGGGTCAGAGGAAGGGGTGGTAAGGGAGGGAAGGGCCTGGAAGGTGGAGGTGAAGCAGGATAGGAAAAGGCCTTAACGCTTGCAGTAAGACATTCCCTTCTACGAGACTCACTCCTGGAATACAAATAAGCGTTCACCTGATTACAGCAGAGTAAGGAGATAACATTCTCTCTCCAACGTTCTACCTCTTATCGTGTTATTACGTGCCTGATATCAACAGCACACCTGCTGCTGCTGCTGCTGCTGCTGCTGCTGTTGCTGCCTCTGATAATGCTATCAATGCTACTGCACAGCCTGGTGTTACTCCTAATAATAATATACTACTGCTACTACTACAACTTCTATTACTATGCTTATTATTAACATTACTACGGCAACAGCATCAGTAATAACAACAACAACAACAACAACAACAACACCAACAACTACTACTACTACTACTACTACTACTGGCTGAGAGGCCGTATAATACAGTACAGCTTAAAATTTTCGTCAAATGAGCTCGCATAAATAAATAAAAAACCGTCGCTGAAAGCTAGATATAAAATTCAAATAATGATAACAGTTCCTATTCAATTTAGTTTAATTTTTAAAACAAACGTTTTCATTACTATCACGAGCATGTTGTGTCCTTTGCCCACAAATCAAATTTACATTATATTAAAAATATTCTTTGTTCGGAGACCATTGTTAAATCTCACGCCGCAGTTTTGCCTGATGTCTGTGTGTGTGTGTGTGTGTGTGTGTGTGTGTGTGTGTGTGTGTGTGTGTGTGTGTGTGTGTGTGTGTGTGTGTGTGTGTGTGTGCGCGTGTGGTTGTGCGTGTGCGTGTGTGTGTATAAACTCTGCACAAGTAATTATCCTAAATTTACATATTTGACTGCCAAGGACAAAAATGCCGACAAAGCTTCAGAAAAATAAGTAAAACCACTGTGACTGAATACGATACAACTACTTTTTAATAACACAACGCAGTTTGCACCGTGCAGGGCTGGCTGGGGGCAAGACGACCAGCGATGCCCTCCAGTGAATTGCCATGATAACAGATCAATTACGCCTTGTTTACGTCCAACACCTGAGTAATTAGTTCAACGTTAGTGTTTGGGACGAGAATAGGTATATGAACATTACTGTTTTGACGGAATAACATTCTGCGCCATAACAAACTAAATTGCATAACGCTAATTAAGGTTTATTTTTATTAATTAAGGATGAAAATGTATATATGTTAAAAGAAATATTTGATGTTTCCCAATTGCGTTTAAAATACATTTCATTACCTGAATATACTCGGAGTTTCCTTTAAAGACACACACACACACACACACACACACACACACACACACACACACACACACACACACACACACACACACATTGGCAGCTTTAATGTCTCCTTTATTAAGACCAACACATGACATTGCTACCTTGCTCAACAATTAATCCGATCTTGCGAAACAGCGTCTCTCGTGACACCCACCATCCATTTCCCCCGCCACCCCATCCAGACCCGCTACCCTACCCTACCCCTAACCCTCACCCTCCACCCACCACTCTCTCCACCTGCCTCATCCCCAAGATCCGTTTTCCACTCAGCTCTATTACCATTACCCACCCACCACCTGCCTCCACCTAAACACCAGCCTTCCACCCTGCTCTTCACCCTATTAAACCAGACATTGTATATGCCCTGCACCACCCTCGACCCTGCAGCTCACCACCAACCACCTCGCACACCACTGCTAGCCAACACACACACACACATATACACACACGTAAATTAGGAAATGACCCACTAATGCGAGTAAACAGACTTGCTCTTCACGTCTTTAAAAAAAACACACGAGAGGCCACCTGCACTCATTTCTGGTCTCCACATCCTACTTACCACCCCAACATGCAAGGTTTGGGTGGATTTTAGGTGTGTTCCTCTCCTCTTCCCACACACACTCTGCAGCGATTATCATATACTTATTACATGCTTATTTGTTCCTTATTTTCTCATCAGTAAGAAGCTGATAATAAAATGACTGGAAAACATTAAGCTCTACGTGTTTTCTTATCGCCACCTTCAAACGCTTCCCTTTAATCTTACTTTTTTTCTTTATATAATTTCTTCATCCTCCTTAACTACTTGGGGACCTTAATCTCCTTTACCTTTTATTTTTTTTACTTTTCTTTTTATCTTTTTTTACAATCTGCTTCAAACACTCGAGGTATTATGAGTCACACGTGGCAGCGATAAAAGCGAGTAAACTCAATTTGGATGTTGTTGACTTTTGTGGCTGAAGGAAAGGTCTTAGGGCGACGGCTGGTGGCGACAAGGCAAGGTGTGTGGTGGTGGTGGTGGTGGTGGTGGTGGTGGTGGTGGTGGTGGTGGTGGTGGTGGTGGTGGTGGTGGAAGGTTACAGTGTGTTAGGATGTGTTGTGTGGAACGATGGTGATTTTCAGTTAATTGTATGGTGACTACGTTTTTTGGTGACTGTATGGTGATAAAGGGAGTGAAGTGGAGTGGCGGTAAGCTGGTGTGAACTGTAACGAAGTAATAGACAAAGAAAATGTGGAAGAAACTAGAGACGACAATGATGATAACGATAATGATAATAAACTACGTAAACGATAATAATTTCCTATAGAACAAAAACAGTGGATAAGGAGGAAATAAAACCAAATGGAGGTGGGAAGGGAGTGAAGAAGATGGATTATAAGTGGTAAAAACAGCATAGAAGACGCATTTAGTAGTAAGTGGAAGAGTGGAGGGGACAGCTTAGCGGAATAAGGTGGAAGTGGGGAGTCAGTAAAGGGGGAAGGAAGAAAGGCAGAGTGTGTGGGCGATAAGAGCGACGAGCAAGCTGAAGTACTGTTTAGAGTAGCCCTTAGCAGGTTGCGTGCTGGCTTTTCCTTCCCTAAGCTGGGCTGAGCTAAAGGTAGATAATTGGTCTCTCGCTTAACAATGACTGCACTGGACTTTTCGTATCCTAGTATGTATGTGTGTGTGTGTGTTTAAATTGATTGTCTGCTCTCTCGCTCTCTCTCTCTCTCTCTCTCTCTCTCTCTCTCTCTCTCTCTCTCTCTCTCTCTCTCTCTCTCTCTCTCATCGGTGTGCGTGCGTGGGTACGTGGCATACAAATGGGCGTGTCCACCAACAGCAATAACTTCAGAACGTTTACTGGGCCAAGAGAACAGAGACGTACAGCCTCGCCCTAACATTTATTTATTTATTTATTTATTTTTTTTAATATTGGAAAAAATATTGCATTAACCGATAGATCTTGTCAAACTCTACAGATTTGTCTCTAAGCATTAATGATCTAGGAATTATAATTTGGCAGTAAAATATCTTTAACTACCTGTATTTACCTGGCCAATTAAGGCAGTCTACATTGGGGCGTTAACAATGCTATGGCTGCTCAGTGTACCATGTATATTACTCTATTGGTAGGATATTGTTTTATTAATGTGATTTTTATTATTATTTTTTGTCGTGTAACTTGTCAATGTATTCCCTTTATCGTCGTGTTTTTTTTGTTTGTTTTTTGTACCTTTCCCTAACGGACTGGTATCTTTTCTTATGTCATGCGTTTCTATTTCCTTTCCTGTCTGTATTTTTTTGTGCTATCCTGTGTGTGTGTGTGTGTGTGTGTGTGTGTGTGTGTGTGTGTGTGTGTGTGTGTGTGTGTGTGTGTGTGAACTTCTATTCCACTGTATATCATTTGGTAACGTTTAAGAGAAAGAAAGAAAAAAAAGAGCCAGTGAACCCATGAATTATTTGAACTATTTGAGGTTCATTACATATCCCTAAACAAACAAACACACACACACACACACACACACACACACACACACACACACACACACACACACACACACACACACCGCCATCCACGTGTACCTGACGTCTTCATACATTTTTAAATACTAAAAAGAAAAAAGAAAGACAAAGAGCGATATAAAAAAGAAACAAACGAAATGACCAACGTTGCCGTGCGTGCGTGCATGCGTGCGTGGGTGCCTGCGTGCGTGTTTGTCACTGCTGTAATCTGAGTGAGTTGCGTGCGTGAGCGGTGATGTCCTACTGTTCCTACCCATCCCCCTGTTGCTGTTTTTTTTATTTCTGTTGTTGCTGTTATTGTTGGTTCCGCTACTGCCAAGGAATAAAGAAAAAAAGGGAAAAAAATAAATAAAAAGTCACGCAGGTCGGAGTAACTGTGCAGTCATTGAAGGAAGGTAAGTTTTCATGTGCTGCTTGTGCCAATGTAGCAGCAGCTGTGTGTTTATTGTTCAGGGGGGGAGAGGAGGGGGGAGGGGGGGGAGCAGTATAGTTTTCCAGCATCAGTTTCCAGCCCTCGTGAAGGTTAGGTTAATTGGTTGGTGTTGGCGCTAACGTGCGTGCAGACCATCAGGTGTAATATCTTCCCCGGGCAAAAGGAGAAGTGAAAAGTATTACTCTATAAAGAAATGAAGTAATTGAGGTGGTGGTGGTGGTGGTGGTGGTGGTGGTGATGGTGATGGTGGTGGTGGTGGTGGTGGTGGTGGTGGTGGTGGTGCGAGGGTGGAGGTGCAGAGTGAGGGCCGGAGGGATACAGGTTGTAGGTGGGTTTACAAGAACGGAGGGATGCGGGCGGCGAAGGGGTGAGGGAAGGAGAAAGTGACGAAGTGAGGAGGTGCATCGTGCGGCCTATTCATCGTTACACAAGCTGAACGAACGCCGTAGCTCAGCGCTGTTCCCTCAAAATATATCAAACGTATACAGCCCGCCGGGGATATACAAATAAGGGGAAAGGAAGTAACCCGCACATCGGATGAAACAAGTCCAACCTATAAAAGAATACAGTACTCCGTTACTCTTTGTTCAGCCGGTGCCCTCCAGACTAACCTTTTTCCTCCTCGCTATACCTATGATAAAAAGAAAAGGAAAAGGATGAAAGGTTGGGAGGAGTGACGGGAAGGGCGGGACAGAGTGCGGCGGACGGCAGCACTCCAGCGGTCATTTATCGTCATCTGGTGCAACGCTCAGCTGCACGCCGTGATCCCACACACGTGCGAGGAAGCGGCGACGGAGAGACAGACAGACACAGCGGCGTCAGTTCGAGTGGTATCAGCCTTTTCTCAACATTTGTACCAATAAGAAAGTTGATATTAATAATAACGATCTTCTAACAGTTTATTTATTATATTTTTTCCCATCTTTCCTTCCTTTTCTTATGGGAATAAACATGTTTACTTTAGACTTTTTCTGGACAGCATTAAAACGGACCTTTTCTTTTCTTTCTATTACAACAGTCCCGATCCAGAGGCCATTTGAATACGTGAAGTAGCACTGCGGACCCTACTGTACCGAGGAGGACGAGACGAGCGTACCCTGCTAGACGACCACGCGGCGGAAGGGGCGTGAGGGGGAGGCTAGCTAGACCGGCGTTTGTTTGGGTGTGAGTGATAAGCGAGCCGCTGAGGCCCACAACAACAAACTGTTTAAGATTATGAAGGGACGATGCTTTGAATGGCGATGTTCAGTGCACCTCGTTTTTTCGTTTTTTCTGAGGGAAGGAAATGACACCCGGGTCTTGCGAGAAGAATGATGCTCTGTCTTCCACGCTGGCCCCGCACACACTCCCAAGCACCTCAATATATTTATGAGAGTTCCTCCGCCACAACCGATCCTTTGCAGCGAGGAAATTCCTGCCACGATGGGTATATCTCGGTGCGCTGATCAGGGTCACGGTGGCAAAGAGGGACCTCCACCTCTCTCTCTCTCACCCTACTCATCACTCATTTCTTCCTTCCTCTGACCGCAGCGGTGTGGGTGGGAGAAGGTTCAGCTGGGTAAACATGAGTCACGGCCAGGTTGTGTCGTAAGCTGCCCAAACATTAGTTGATTATCAGATTGTGTGCCCGACCTCACGTGGGACAGACAGGCAGGCTCGCAAGTCACGTACGTCCCTATAGCCAGACTGCACCTACATGAAGCCTTTTCCCTCTCCTGAAGCGATACATGCAGCGATAATTCAATCATGGAAAAATACATAAAAGTTTTACTCCACGCGTATATCAGTGTATTATGCAATTAACTTCAAACATTCACTGCTACGTATTTCATCCCCTTCACGTGTGTGCATTTTACGGCGGGTGGAAGGAAGGAAGTGCCGCAGTGTTAACAGAGCTGGTCAGTCGTTAGACCCTCAAGCTGCTCCTCACCGCCGGTCAGTCAGTCAGTCAGTCAGTCATTGCGTTATTTCATACTTCCTCACCAACACCCTCTTCACGTGAACACTGCTGAATCGTCCTGCAACTCAAGGTCACACTCACTAACCACGCCTCTTTCTTCCTCCACCACAGCGGTCACACCTTCCCAAAACTGACCACAAGAACGCCCATTCACCAGCCACATCCCGACACACACACACACACACACACACACACACACACACACACACACACACACACACACACACACCACCTGGTCACACCCTGTCAACAGCCTGTGCCCGAAATACAACACCGTCACGCTCACCCTCACGACACACCGTAAGCCACACAAACACATCACGCCACTGTAACCTGACGCATCCACTGCACACCGTCACCATCTGGACCTACACATCTATTCTCCTCCTCCTCCTCCTCCTCCTCCTCGCCCACCAACAGCTTCGGATCATCCATCATCCAGACTGTTGACGCGGCTGCCTGTTATGATGGGCGACTTTTTTTTACGGTCTTGGGGAACAGTTTGCATCCACCTGTGTTCTCTCCGGAAAAGGAGAAGCCAAGAGAAGAGGACGAGGAAAGAGACAGAAGGGATGGATGATAAAGACGAGAAGAGGAGGGAGGAAATGTGAGAAAATGTGAGGAAAGGCAAGATCGGAGGCTAGGAGATGAGATGAAAGGAGAAGGGAGGAAAGGAGATGAGAGGAAAGAAGAAAAGGGAAGGGAGGAGGAAAGTGATAAGGAAAGGAATGGTGAAGAATAAGAAGATATCGAAAGGGTCACTGAGAAAGAGGAGAAATAATGATAACCAGAGAAAGAGACTGAAACAGGAGAAAGGAGAAGAAAGGAGAGGAGCAGAGGAGTGTCATGATACATAGTCATGTCTACAATGTTATTCGTAATACTCATAACTACCATACATATATATATAGTATTTGCCGCTACAGTCTTACATACGCACGTCAACTATAAAAATCCCTCTCCTATTCGTCTTCTTTGAGCTATTGGTGCAGGCGTTACATAACAAACTAGTGAGGTTCCAGTAGACTTTACTATACGATGCAATGAATCTCAAGTTTGTTGCTTCAAAGATACATGATAACGAACCCAACAGACTCTCTCTCTCTCTCACTCTCACTCTCACTCTCTCTCTCTCTCTCTCTCTCTCTCTCTCTCTCTCTCTCTCTCTCTCTCTCTCTCAATAGCCTAGACTGGGTACTACTCGGCTGACCTAATCTGACCCTAACCTGACCCTCTCTTCTCGACACACACACACTGATAACCTCCCTCCACCGTCGCGCCACCAAACACTGACTCCATTAAGCGAGGGAGAAGTGTTATCAGCAAGCCAATAGCTATCAGTAAGGCAACACGTCCCGGTCTCCTCCCGCGACCCACAACATGCGATCCCTTAGAAGCCTTGATTGTCGCGTCCTCAACAGCCACGACTCTCACGCTGCCTTTGCTGCCGACCCGTGAAGGCTGTCCCGCCCCTCGCTATGGCTCTTCTTTAATTAATACGGTTCAGGTGTTAGGTTTCACGTCTTTTTCACTCCTCCTCACTCCCCCTCCGCCTCCTCCTCCTCCATGTTTATTTTTAAGAAGGTACCAAACATTCATCGATCAGTATTTTTTATTTAATTCAATCAGTGGTGTGTAGAATTATTATTATGTTATTATTATTATTAGAGATGTATTTATAAGTTGCTTCGTTACGCCAGACAAGTAAAATAAGCTGGTGTTAGAAGGGTGTTTTTTGCTCTCCGTTTTTTTTTTTGCCTGCCTTCAATATCTCACATTTTGTATTTATATTGCATTTTCTTCGATGTTATATTAATCTTTTCATAGTCACTGTCCTTCTTAATCTGCTAACTGCGTGTCTTCTCTTTCCTTCTGTCTGTTCTTCCTTTGTACTCCTTTGTACTCCTACTACCTCGCTACACAAAACTATTTCATTCTTTTCATCCACATTCTGTCTATCTAAACTAAACTTATTCATTCATTTTACTCGTATAAACTCTTAGAAATTCCTGACTTAACTCTTTCCTTCGAGATAGGAGAGCAACAACAACACTTCTAATTTGGCTTAGACCCTTTTTATCTTTTTCTTTTTTTTCATTATTATTCTGGTGTTTACTTTTTATTGAACGGGATTGAGGTTGTTTATTTTATCTCAAAGCTTTATTTGCTGCAATTGGCCGTGTAATGGAAACAAAAATAAATAGAAAGCGAGAGAGAGAGAGAGAGAGAGAGAGAGAGAGAGAGAGAGAGAGAGAGAGAGAGAGAGAGAGAGAGAGAGAGAGAGAGAATGGGAGAGAGGCAAGAGATTAGAAGTACTACACCCTTTCAACCCTACAACAGACTCGCTCACAAACTCACTACTAAATATTCCACACCGCCACAAATCCCACACTGGTTATGAACACAGTTTTCCTGCGATAAACACGCGTCTTTACTAGATGAGGTAGGTATTCTTTTCATTTTTTTGGTCTGTAGGTGAAAAAAAAGGTATTTATTTTACACCGAAAATTTGAGGGTTCATAAAACAGCGGAAAACGAGCCTCTGGGACAGGTCGGTTTGTGTTTACAGCCCGATCGTTCAGCGGGAGGAGGTGGCAAGGGAAACTGAGGCCTCTGAAGGCCGGGTATTGAGAGCGTTGCGTGGAGGGGAGCGTCACCAGGTATTGCAGAGCGTCAGGGGGCGGTGACCCTAGTAATGGTTCGTCTGACGGTAGGGAAAAACGATGGAAATGTTGCAGTAGATCGGAGAAACAAAACGGATTGTTAGCTCAACGTTTGAATTTAAAAAAATATTCATGTTATTCAATGTTATCATTTTTCCTAATGCGTATTAAGTATAGAAAGCAAGACAATGGTTAAGCATGAAGCTGTTTTATGTGTGACGATAAACAGAAGCAGTCCACCAAATGGCTGTTTTATATATTCTACATGTCGCTATATCTATTACACTAATGTACTCACGTCATTATAACCTATGTGATCAATGTCTATGAATAATCAAATGGGCATACGAACCATCACCAACAAAACTACCTAAAAATTCCAACACCTATCACGATATAAATCAAAACACACCAACCAACACACCGTAACCTTTCATGAGACACCCAAACATTATCAGTGACCTATTCAAACAATATCTAAAAAACAATTGGGCATAAATTTTACCTGTTTCTAAAAAGGTCACTCCATGTTCATAATCTCTCAGAGCAACAAACCATTACAAAGGAATATAGATCGGTGGTGGCGGGGGGCAGAGGGGGGCGGAGGGAGGCGGGGGCAGGACTCACCTCGACCTATGAACACCTACCTAGCTAGCCCCAAGGTGGAACACTCCCGCAGGACGAACCCCCCCCACGAATAAATTTGCATGTAAATTGCCCGAGTCCATTTGCTTCAACGATACGGTAGGAGCTGACTCCGTCCCACCTCCACCACCGCCAGTCCCTCAGGAAGTCAGCCGTCGAGAAGAGAAGTGAAGAGGGGAAAATAGTGTCACCTTAAGAGGAAAGTAAAGTGTATGTACGATTGGAAATAGAACACCAGGAAGGACGTCGCCACCTGATACAGTGATGAGTCCTTGATAGAAACGAATAAATATAAGTATTAAATAGATTATCCGTTGAACTGCTGAAGAAAATGAGTGACACCACCACACACAAAACAAAAAATAGCAAAACACACACCATCACGAGGCTTCTGGATAATTTTTAAGTCAGTTCTCGCATAACGCTTAAAAAAAAAAAAGTAAACACAAATATCAGAGAGGCACAGCACAACGCAGCGGCGGGACTCTTCAGTGACGCAAACCTCAACTAATTGCACCGCTGCTCCGAGACTGGGGCGGCCTGGCCTCATTTGGCTACACCGTTATCGATCTCATTAGTGAATGCAAAGGCGTCTCGGGGTGGTTCTTCCTCGCCGCTTCACCTCCTAATACCCTCCCTTCGCTCTTTGCATTATTTCTTATATATATTTTTATCATTGCCGAAAGTGTAAAATTTAATAGGCACCAAGACGGCTGATATGCAATTTTTATCATGAGTCCTGTGAGATAATGGTATAGGAAATAATGGTGATACGTAACATTTGTCCTGCATTTCAATCCCTTAAAAGGAAGATAGTGTAACCTATAGTATATAAGACACACACACACACACACACACACACACACACACACACACACACACACACACACACATACACACACACACACACATACACACACACACACACACACACACACACACACACACACACACACACAAACAGGGATGGTGCACGCAACACACCAACACAATACACAATATACATCCAGGTGTAATTTCACATATCTTTGGGCAGGCAAGGCATCCAGTACCAAGGCTCTGTGATCTTACCGTCTAGAAACAAAAGGATAAGCGAGTGGTATTCTGAGTTTTGACTACCAGCTCCACACCAGCGCAACACACCAGATACTGCCAACACACACCACTCACACCAATTTGCGATAACACTAAAACAACAACACATATCCCTCATCAACATTACCATCGTTGCTATAACATACAATAATAATTATAATAATAATACTAC
>JAXIVD010000290.1:182500-187500 GCA_036785275.1 Cancer borealis | reverse complement strand
GCAACTCTTTCATGTATGTACTCCTTTCACCTACCCTTCTGTCTAACAACTGGCCTTCCTCTCTTCCTGGGACCCTCAGTTTCACTCATATATCCTTTGTTCATAAACTCTTAACTCTTCTTTCTCTCCATATGACCAAACTACATCAACATATTTCTTTTTACCAATTCCACTAAACCACACTTCACTCCATTTGCACGAAGTCCCATGCCACGTCTTTCATTGCTGTCACCCTCCCATCTTGTTACGCTGTATGCACCTCTCATACAACTAATTTACACAAAATATACTCTTGACTATTATATCTTATTCAATGTCCAAGTCTCTGCTCCATATGTCAATGTTGGCAGGATAATACTATTTCTTAGACCTCTCTTTACCTCAATGGACACATTTCTCCCTCTAATAACCCTAACAAGTGATCCTATGACACATCTGCCTTTCACAGTTCACACTCTTATTTCTTCTTACATCTTTTCATGTTTGCACAGTACTGTTCCCAAATATTTAAACTCTTTCCCTTCCTAAATTTTTTCTTTAAATTAAAAGGGCAAACAAAAATAGGTAAAAAAGAAAACCTCATCTCCAGACCCTGTACAGAGAACAGTAGGAGAAATAGAGGTAGGAGGTGGAGGTCCAATTTAGCATGAGAGGTGTCTTGACGTACTGCTGATGAGAGATAGGATAAGATGTTGTTTGAAAATATCCAAAGAATAAGAAAATCTTTTGAAAGGAGGTAAAGAGTGCGCAGCAGCAGGAAGAATCTGGGAAAGAAGAAAAAGTAGAAGCAGAGGATGGTAGGATGTTGAGTGAGAAGAATGCTGTAAGAAAAGATGGACAGAACATTTTGAGAGACTGCTAAATATAGGTAAGGATAAAATAGGATAAATTCATATATACAAAAATTACAATTTGTGCATTAAAGAAATGTATGCATTAAATAATTTCTACGGGATTTAGAACAAATTGTGTATACTTATAAGGAGAGCCCGGATGTTTAGGCACTAAAAAAACTCTAAAATAGGTAGGCAAAAAGGCAAAATAAATCGTCTAAATAGGCATCAAAAAAGGCATTTACTCATGTAATTAGCATAAATAAAAATGAACTATAACATAATGTATCAAAATTAATGTTAATATGCAACTTACAACTAATATCCAATATAATCTTTTTGGTTACATGAAATAACAAGCATATTTTTTGCTGGATTCAAATTTGAATCCTTGCCTTCTATCAGACAGAAGATGCTTGAAAAGTGAGAATGATCTTTCAACATCTACTGACGTACCAGGAGCATATTTAAAGCATGCCACGGTCTGCGGATCCATTTCCCCAACATCTGCATCATTCTCTCCTTTAAGAACTCTTCCGATATTCTTTATTTTTTCCAGGTCTTTGTTTGCAGCAACAACTTGTTTACATTTTTCACTTACAGATTTATCTTTTTGACCAGTAACTGTAGTTAAAGCAGCAATGATATCTCAACACATTTCAAAGCATCAGCATGTTTCTTTTCTCCAGTGCATTGATGGCCTCTGGAAGGTTTGCATAGTTTGCTGCAATGAATGCAAGATCATTGCATAGCGCTTTATCCTGCAGTAGTTCCTTCACGATACGGACAGCAGAAGAATCACTATCGTCTAAGCTCAATGATTTCTTCAAACTTGTGTCTGAAGTGTTACTTTTATAAATATATGCAAAATATATGCAAAAAAGGCACAATAGACTTATATCTAGTTATATAGGCATTATCACTCGCAATCACCCAAAAAAGGCAAAAAAGGCAATTTATGGCATTTTGCCTAAACATTCGGGCTCGACTTATAAGTTTTATCAAAATATAATTTGTGTAATAAAATAAAATGAAATAAATAACTAAAAAATATAACAATTGTGATTTGCAAGGGTATGAGTGCATTCATGTATTCTGCATTTCATCACATTTATTTTGGAAAAAGCCAGATGCATATATATAGAAATAGTAAATAAATAAATAAATTTTGCCGGAGTTCTGATCAGTTTTAAGATTGAACAATAGTAAGTACACTAAACACTAAGTATAAATTAAAGGTATAGTGCATTTTTTCTTTACTATTTGGTACATAATTTGTCATCATTAGTTATTGGTAGTAACTGTTCAATATTTTCCATGTCTGAAGTTAAGAGTTGCATCTGGCCATTTCCATAATTTCAACTAAATGAAATTGTCACTCACATATGGACCAAACCCCATTAATATTTTGCCTAAAAATTTGGCCTTCAAAACTAGGCCTATAAATGAGTAGATACAGTCTTTCACTTTTCTCATAAACCATTTCTTTATTTTTGTCTAACTTAACATTTATCTTTCTCCTCTTACAAATAATTTTCCTTATAAATCTCCTCTATTTTGTCAACAAGCAGTGTCCTCTGCATACATAAATATATTTAACTATTCTATAGTACCTAAGTTCATCTCTGCTCCAATTGTCAACGGTTGCTTTAATTTCTTTCACGACTCTAACCATAAACGGATTGAACAGCCAAGGTGACATGACATTCTTATCCTGGCACCCCTATTCTGCTTTCATTCACTTGCTGCACTTTAACACATATAGTGGCATCTCTATACAAACTTGCTTCATGTAGTAAATCTTCACTGTTCAGGTTCTGGCGACAAGTGAAGTGTGAATTTATTTTTTGCCTGTTTTTGTTTGTCCTTAGCCAAACCCATTTAATGTTAAAAAAATAATAATACTAATAATAAAAAAAAAAAAAAAAAAAAAAAAAAAAAAAAAAAAAAAAAAAAAAAAAAAAAAAAAAAAAATATATATATATATATATATATATATATATATATATATATATATATATATATATATATATATATATATATATATATATATATATATATATATATATATATATATATATCTGGCTAAAACTTCAATGTCACTCTCTAACTAAATTCATGTGCTGTATATCTCTCACCTAATTCCTCTGACTATGTAAAATTCTTTGACTATTTGACTTCCAAAACTCTTTTATTCATAGAAAATGTCAAAGTTTTTCCAACTCTAACGCTTCTCGTGATTTCTGGCATCTAGCCAATAATATCTCTAACAATTTTACTTCTTCATCTTTCTCTCCTTTACTTCAACCAGATAGCCCCACAGCTGTCTCTTCTTTCTCTAAAGCTGAACTCTTCGCTCAAACCTTTGCTACCAACTCTACTTTGGATGATACTGGGCATATTCCTCCTACCCCTCCACCCTTTGACAACTTCATCCCTATAATTAAAATTCTTTATAACGTTTTCCAGGCCCTTTCTGGCCTTGATTCTCGGAAGGCTTACGGTCCGGATGGAGTCCCTCCTGTTGTCCTCAAAAACTGTGTTTTTGAACTCGTTCACTGCCTGGTCAAACTCTTTCGTCTGTGTCTCTCTACTTCTACCTAACCTTCTTGCTGGAAGTTTGCTCACATTCAACCTGTCCCTAAAAAAGGTGACCGCTCCAATCCTTCTAACTACTGCCCTATAGCTTTGATTTCCTGCCTTTGAGTCTGTCCTTAACAAGAAGATAATGAGGCATCTATCAGCTCACAATCTTCTTTCTCTCTGACTGCCAGTATGGTTTCCGTAAAGGCCGATCTACTGACGATCTTCTTGCTTTTCTAACTGAATTTTGGTCATCCTCTTTTAGGGACTTCGGTGAAACCTTTGCTGTCAGCTTTGACATATCGAAAGCCTTCGATAGAGTCTGGCATAAATCTTTAATTTCTAAACTACCCTCCTACAGATTCTATCCTTCTCTCTGTACCTTCATCTCCAGTTTCCTTTCCGACCGGTCTATTGCTGCTGTAGTGGACGGTCACTGTTCCTCTCCTAAAACTATCAATGGTAGTGTTCCTCAGGGATATGTCCTATCACCCACTCTCTTTCTATTATTCATCAATGATCTAAATCTGACTCAATGCCTTATCCACTCCTATGCTGATGATACCACCTTGCATTTTTCAACATCGTACCACCGACGCCCATCCCAACAAGAATTAAATGTTATAGGATACTTAACTTCTGATTTTTCACTAGTTTCTGATTGGGGCAGAGCAAACCTTGTTTTGTTCAATGCCTCAAAAACTCAATTTCTACAACTATCTACTTGACATAACCTTCTAGATAACTATCCCCTCTTCTTCAACGACACTCAACTTCCCCTCTCCTCCATATTAAACACACTCGGTCTATCCTTTACTAAAAATCTAAACTGGCAATTTCATATCTCAACTCTTGCTAAATCAGCTTCCAAGAAGTTAGGTGTCCTATGGCGTCCGCGTCCATTTTTCTCTCCCTCTCAGCTGCTTGCTCTAAACAGGGGCCTTATTCACCCATGTATGGAGTATGGCTCTCATGTCTGGGGGAGCTCAACTCATACAGCTCTTTTAAACAAGGTGGAGTCTAAAGCTTTTCGCCTAATCAAGTCTCCTCCTCTAACTCTAATTGACTGTCTTGACTCTTTAAGGCAACGCCAAAATGTTGCTTCTTTATCGATCTTCTACTGCTATTTTCATGCTGACTGCCCTTCTGAACTTGCTAACTGCATGCCTCCACCCTTCTGTGGCCTCGCTACACAAGACTTTCTACTTCTTCTCATCCTTATTCTGTCCATTTACCTAATGCAAGAGTTAACCAGTATCTTCACTCTTTCATCCCTTACACTGGTAAACTCTGGAACTCTTTTTCTTTGTCTGTTTTTTCACCTGCCTATGACTTAAACTCTTTCAGAAGAGGAGTGTGAAGACATCTCTCATACTAAATTGTACTGCCCCCCATGTCTTTATTTCTCCTATTGTCTTCTTTACAGGTTCTGGCGACAAGTGGCAATTTTTTTTATACTAAATTTTTTTTCCCCTTAGCCAGTACCCTTTTAAGGAAAAAAAAAAATAAATTAATTAATTAATTAATTAATTAATTAAAAAAAAAAAAAAAAAAAAAAAATATATATATATATATATATATATA
>JAXIVD010000290.1:160000-177500 GCA_036785275.1 Cancer borealis | reverse complement strand
TCTGTTCCTGGAGTGTATATTTTCTGAGCTTCACCCCCTTGTGATAATCACGCTTCTCTTTTCCACCACGTTTTTCACCACAGTTTCCACCACTACCATTCATAGAACTTCCACTAGAACGTTTTCACTAGAACACCAAAAGTAAATATGCTCCACAGCACAACAAAATAGCAATATTGTTGTTGACCCAGCTCCTGCCATGACACAACCGACCCAAACCAACCATTCAACTGGCATGCTGACCCATGCGCATGCGCAAGATGTTTGTTTGGAACTGCTAGATGGCAGAAGGCGGGAAATTTGAAATAGACGCGAGATGCTAAATTCGCGAGACTATATTACGCGAGATGACCGTTCTTACTGTGTATATATATATATATATATATATATATATATATATATATATATATATATATATATATATATATATATGTATAGTCGGGAAGGTGGTGGTACAGTGGTCAGCGTTCGGGCATGCGAATCTAGGGTCCCGGATTCAATCCCCCGATATCCGCTGGCCACTTTTTATTCTTTGCTATTACCGCCGAGTGGCCAAGGACTACAAAAATTGCTGCCATACTGTCCTCAGACGGGACTTACAATTCTATATACATCTGAGGCTGTAGCAGCAATAAGCCTCTCATGTTCTCAACACATTCAAGAGAGAACGTAAACATTCGAGACATCACTATAAAAAATTTAAAAACCTACGCCAAATAATGGACAAAAGGCAGTCCATCTTCGCCTTAATAAAAAGCCTACTGGCCCCGACGGTTTCTGATGTGTATATATATATATATATATATATATATATATATATATATATATATATATATATATATATATATATATATACAGTAAACCCTCTATAAATAGGATATGTATAAGTCAGATATCAGATAAATCGGACTCTATATAGCCACCGGATTATTTTCATCTAAATCAGACGGCGGCGATATATGTGGCGTGCATCCAGTATAGTTTCCCGCCAAACCAGCCACCCACGCTGATGCACGTTGCTCCTCGGTCAGTTTTAGTGATGGGAATTCCAGCTCTTTTCAGGGAGTCGATTCTTTCGTTCTCATTCACTCAATAGAGCCAGCTCCTAAATGGCTCTTTCGGCTTTCAAATACACACACACACACAATTCCCGTCACTACACCCGAGGTTCCATAAGTTATATTTGATGACAGAGCATAGAAGTAACATACATAAATACAGGTAAGTTTAAAAATACAATTATTATCTGTAGTATACGCATTAAGTTTGGATGCTATAAAGTGTTTTAGTGATTTTGCGTGTGTAGCAGGATAAATCGGATCTTCAGATATATCGACAAGGGGTTCCCCCAATTGATCCGATTTATAGAGGGTTTACTGTATATATACATATACAGTGCAACCTTGACTTATGAGTGCCCCAACATACGAGTTTTTTGAGACACGAGCCGTCACTCAGTCGATTTTTTGCTTTGAATTGCGAGCCAAAATTTGAGGTACGAGTCAGCGTCAGGGCTGCGTTCTTCTGTTGCAGCTGCTTTCTTTTTAACGCTAGCAGCAGTAATTTCTGCAATATTTACGTCTGAATCCGTGTCACTGGCGCCGTTCATTTTGGAGCACTGAAGCAGGATGAGTGTCTTGACTGTCTTCAACGTAGGGAATTCTGCCTTTGTTTTGATACAGTTGGTACAGTTCGGTTATATTTACCGGTTCGGGCGTTGGCGAATGATGTCTTGGCGCTGACTCGGCACTTCATCGTGTGACCACAGCGTCGACGAAATATTCCAGCGAGACGAGGTCGACAAAATTTGTCGACAAAAAATTGTCCGTGTGACCCGGCCTTTAGTGAACACAGCCATACACCCACCCAGCTTTCCTGTGCAAAATTCTTTCTCTGCTTGTGTTTACCTCGCCGTGTAAGGATCTCTGTTGTGCTCGCATTCTGTGCTTTTGTGCATTTAATTTACCAAATTTCTTGTTTGTAACCATGGGTCCTAAGAAAGTGAGAGGAAAGGACAGCAGTGCAAAGAAGAAAAGGATGATGTCTATCGAAATAAAGCGTGAAATCATAAAAAAAAAACATGAGCAAGGTGTGCGAGTAATCGACTTGGCGACGCAATACGAGCGCAGTACTTCTACGATATGTACCATATTGAAGCAGAAGGAGTCGATAAAGGCTATAACACCAGCCAAGGGCGTTAAAATAATTTCTAAGCTCCGGACCTCTGTCCATGAAAAGATGGAGAATCTGCTATTGATGTGGGTGAGGGAGAAGGAGCTTGCGGGAGATACCGTGACGGAGGGTATCACCTGCGAGAATGCACGAGCCATTGATGATGATTTGCTTTACATTCTCTTTTATTATATTTCTATACAATATTTGTTATTTATAAATACATTTTTCTTATTTAAAAACACGTAACAAAAAATTGGATGCTATTTTGGGGGCTGGAACGGATTAATGGCATTTCAATTAATTTCAATGGGGAAAATTGATTTGATATACGAGCAAATTGAGTTACGAGCTCGGTCACGGAACGAATTAAACTCGTAAGTCAAGGTTCCACTGTGTATATATATATATATATATATATATATATATATATATATATATATATATATATATATATATATATATATATATATACACATATATATACATACATACATACATATATATATGCTTATATATTGCTTATATATACAGTGGAACCTTGGACTTCGACCGTCTCACATCTCGAACAATTTGGACCTCGACCAAAAATTTAAGGAAATTTTTTCTCCAGAGGTCGACCAAAATTCGGACCTCGACCAACTCAAACGTAGCCGAACAAAGGGAAGCTGGCCGACGGAGGCCGAGCGACAGGCCAATGGCAAAACTACAAGTGTGTGCATGTGGAGGGGGGGACAGGGGAGGGAGGTGCGAGGCTAGTTATCAGCTGATAGGTAGCCTCGCACCTCCCTCCTTCTAGCCCCTGTCCCTTCCCAACCTACATAAAATCGCGATACAATCTGTGTGGCTGGTGTCACAGTTGATTTATTTTTTTTATGTTATTTCATCCGTAAAATTGCATAGCAAAACTGTAGATAAGACACAGAAAGTAAAACAATACATATAATATTGCACAAAAAGACTAAACTGAACTAAAATCGATATTATTTACCTTTTGGGTGGTGAGGGAGGGAAAGGGAGAATGGAACTTATTCCTTGGACAGGGAGTCCACGTATGCTATGTGAAACAATGTTTTGGTGATCTCTTGGCTCTGACTTTTCGTGTTGTGAGTGTGTATGTGTTGTGTTGGGTGTGTGTATTTGTGTTATTATATATATATATATATATATATATATATATATATATATATATATATATATATATATATATATATATATACATATATATATATATATATATATATATATATATATATATATATATATATATATATATATATATATATATATATATATATATATATATATATATATATATGTATATATATGTATATATATATACATATATATACATATACATATATATATATATATATATATATATATATATATATATATATATATATATATATATATATATATATATATATACTGTCGAGCCTCAATTTAACGGACCCCGATTTGACCGACATCGGATTTAACAGACTCAGGCTGCTAGCGGACAATCAACCCAGATCCGTACTTAAGTCCGTTAGTGTAAAAGGTGTAAAAGAAAGTCCGGTAGGTGGCGGTCACGTCAGTAACATAATCCGTTAAAATCTAGGGTGAAACGCCCAACTTTTGAGTAATGAAATATAAAAATCTTTTATAACCAAACCTAAACGAATCAAACCTAACATAACCTAATCTAACCATAACCTAACATAACATAATTAACCTAACATAACTTGAAAGTTTTTTGCCAGGTAAACAATGATGAGCACTGCCTGAAACCTTTACAGATGTGTTGAGTACACTATGTATGATATGTATGACTTCAAATTTATATCGATATCGTCTGAACAGTAGATATGCAGATTTACCCAAATACTTTTTTGGCTTACCTTAACCTAAGTTGTATGTACAGTATTTACAGTTGCACTTAATGATTACTCCGAATCAAAGGGAAGCGTCTGGGTGCAGCCATTAATCATTATGCTGCGCCCACAATCAGCTGATGTACCTAGGCTCCATCTCCCTCCTCTTTCTAGGCATCAGTGTTGAAACCACCATGGGGTCTAATAAGTGTGCCTAGCTAGGTTAGATTTGATAAGGTTAGCCTACTAATTTTTAGGCACGGACTATTTATTTCTGTGCTAAGTATGATGCTTTTTCATTTCGAGAAACCTAACCTAACCCTAACCCTAACCTAACCCAATCCAACTTAATCTAACATTGCGGGGCTGTAACCAGATACTGGTCTTACCTACTGAGGCGGTGGTTTTATAAAAATCAAAACAAATTTTTTTAATAGTTTCCAGAAGTTGATATATATTGCATGATATTCTGCTATCTTAATTCTATCTGACACGTAAGTATTAACCTCGGGAGAAGATGCTACACACACTTATTAGACTCCATGGTGGTTTCAACACTGATGCCTTATTGAAGGAGGAATCAGCTGATTGTGGGCATAGCATAAAGATTAATAGCTGCACCCAGACGCTTCCCTTTGACTCAGAGTAACTATTGAGTGCAATTGTAAATACTGTACATACAACTTAGGTTAAGGTAAGCCAAAAAGTATTTGGGTAAATCTGCATAACTACTGCTTGGACGATATCGAAATAAATATGAAGTCGTACATACTATACATAGTGTACTCAACACATCTGTGAAGATTTCAGGCGGTGCTCGTGATTATTTATCTGGCAAAACATCTTTCAAATTATGTTAGGTTAATTATGTTGTTAGATTATGGTTAGATTACATTAGGTTATGTTATTTTTGGTTCGGTTTGGTTCGTTTATATAAGGTTTTAATATTTTATTGTCCAAAAGTTATGCGTTTCACTTTAAAAAAAATTTCTGGATTGCAATATTATGGTCTTTAACCAAGCAACGAACTTTTTACAGTAACGGACAGGGCTCCCTCCGCTTTAGTCCGTTAAATCGAGGTTTGACAGTATATATAATATATATATATATATATATATATATATATATATATATATATATATATATATATATATATATATATATATACATATACATATAAATATATAAATACTGTCGACCCTCGATTTAACGGACTAATGCAGAGGAAGTCCTGTCCGTTAGTGTAAAACGTCCGTTGCTTGGTTAAAGACCATAATATTGCACTCCAGAAAAAATCTAAGGTGAAACGCATAACTTTTGGACAAAAAATATAAAAACCTTATATAACCGAATCTAACTGAACCAAACCTAATCTAACCATAACCTAACGTAACCTAACCATAACCTAACCTAACATAATTAACCTAACATAACTTGAAAGATGTTTTGACAGGTAAATAATAGTGAGCACCGCCTGAAACCTTCACAGATGTGTTGAATACACCATATATAGTATATACGACTTCATATTTATATCAATATTGTCCGAGCAGTAGTTGTGCAGATTTACCCAAATACTTTTTGGCTTATCTTAACCTAAGTTGTATTACAGTATTTACAGTTGCACTCAATGTTTACTCTGAGTCAAAGGGAAGCATCTGGGTGTAGCCAATAATCTTTATGCTCGCCAACAATCAGCTGATGTATATCTAGGCTCCGCCTCCCTCCTCCTTCTAGGCATCACTGTTGAAACCATCATGGAGTCTAATAAGTGTGTGTAGCATCTTCTCCCGAGGTTAATACCCACGTATCAGATAAAATTAAGGTTGCAGAATATCATGCAATATATATCAACTTCTGGAAGCTATTAAAACATTTGTTTTAATTTTTATATACCCACCGCCTCAGTAGATACGACCAGTATCTGGTTACAGCCCTGCAATGTTAGGTTAGGTTGGGGTGGGGTTAGGGTTAGGGTTAGGTTATGTTTCTCAAAATGAAATGCATCATACTTTGCCCAGAAATAAATAGTCCGTGCCTAAAAATTAGTAGCCTAGCCTTATCTAACCTAATCTAACTACGCACACTTATTAGACTCCATGGTGGATTCAAGGAGGGAGATGGAGCCTCGGTAGGTCAGCTGATTGTGGGAGGAGCATAAAGATTAATGGCTGCACCCAGAAGCTTCCCTTTGACTGAGTAACCATTGAGTGCAACTGTAAGTACTGTACATACAACTTAGGTTAAGGTAAGCCAAGAAATATTTGGGTAAATCTGCTTATCTACTGCTCGGACGATATCGATATAAATATGAAGTCCTACATACTATACATAGTGTACTCAACACATCTGTGAAGGTTTCAGGCTGTGCTCACCATTGTTTACCTGGCAAAAAACTTTCAAATTATGTTAGGTTAATTGTGTTATGTTAGGTTATGGTTAGATTAGGTTATGTTATGTTTGGTTACGTTATGTTTGGTTATATAAGGTTTTTATATTTCATTAACCAAAAGTTGGGCGTTTTACCCTAGATTTTAACAGATTCTGTTACAGACGCGACCGCCACCTACGGGGCTTTCTTTTACACTAACAGAATTTAGTCCGGATCTGGGTTGATTGTCTGTTAGTAGACAGAGACCGTTAAATCTGTAGTCCGTTAAATCGGAATACGTTAAATCAAGGGTCGACAGTATATATAACTATAACTATAACTATAACTATAACTATATATATATATATATATATATATATATATATATATATATATATATATATATATATATATATATATATATATATATATATATATATATATATATATATAGTGTTATGTCTGTCTTTGTGCCCTGTGGTTTGAGTTTGGGCAGCAGCATGTGGCGGGATAGTTCGCAGGCTTTTGGCTAAGACACAGGCTTTGGTAGCATCCCCAGGCAGTCGTAGGCTTGGCGTTGCCTGGAGTAGACGGAGTGGGGATGCTGGATTGGAAAGATGAACACTTCCGTTGCCTCAGCCAAAACTCCTCCTTCTCCACCTTGCTATTGGGAAAGCCTGCATTTGTGTGGCTACTAGAGCCTGGGACATTCCACCTTGTACTGAGGACTGTATCGTGGTGTTGTGCTCAGTGGTGGATGTGGAAGGTCTCCCTTTCTCAAGTTTCGCCTCCTGCTGTGTGTATAACCAAAGGAAATAAAGCCCAGGAAATGTGCTCTGTGTTTTCTCTCGCCCACTAGTGTTGTCTGACCAGTACTGGTAGTGTCTTTGGCCTGCCCACACTCACACGCACGAATCCCAGAAGAGAGGAGGGCGCACCACCAAGCACCTCGACCCACCCAGGAGTCCACGGAGGCAACAGCTGGGTTTGTTGTGCTGCTGTGTCGTAAGTGGTGGTGGTGAGACAAGGTGCCCCCCTTTCTAACATAATATTGGTGTCCGAAGTGTGGATTTTAAGTGTGTCGAGTGTAGGGATGGCAACGGACGGGGAGGTGAAGCCAATCTTGGTGGGAAATGAGGAGGCGCTTCTTTTGGCGGGAAAGGGAGATGTGCTGTACACAGGCAGTGAAGCGCAACAGTTTTGGCGGGAGAATCGAGCCAGACTGGCGGCCCAGGGAAGAGCGGCTTGAGTGTGATGAACATGTTGAGCGTAATGAAGAGTGAATTGAGAAAAACAATGACCAGCTGAAAGCTGCAGTGTGCCAAGGCTGCAGGCTGCAGTGGCCTAGTATGGAGGTGCAGCGCCTTAAGGTGGTGGCCCAGGAGGAAGTGAGGGCCTGTCGAGAGGAGCTTGCAAAGCTGCAGCAGAATGTGGAGAAGCAAGCCAGCATCCTAACTAAGGCCCTGGGAGGCACGACGGTTGGCCATGCAGTTACGCTACTCTTCCCTGCTACCGATGCATCCCTTCCTTGCTCTCCCATGCCGCTGCTGCCGCCCCTTCACCGCACCGCTGGCATCTGTGGACACCAGGAGAAGAAGAAGCCACTCGAGCAGCCTAGCTGCCTCCCCCCACTGCAGCCACAGCAGTCGAAGTGGACAATACCGTGTGCGGGGAAGACCATGCCAGGTTATGACATGCCCCAGGAACAGAGAGGATGTGGTTGCTTCAGAGGGTCTTCCTGTGGCACTACTGCGGGCACAGTGAACAACTCAAGGGGCTAGTAGAGGAGGTGGGCCTGTCTTTCGGCCGCGTTGAAGAGGCGTGTTAACCTTGAGTGGGGAGTCAGAATGGGTGGCCTGACAGAGTGGCACCCTTGCTTCCCTAAGTTTGCATCTGCAGGAACACCTTGTCCCGCTTAGGCGAAACCAGGAGCCCAGCGTGGCCCGGGAAGATGGAATGAGCAGCCAGCATTGGGCAACTCGCCAGGGACGACTCCAGTGACTGACTGTTGGCGTGGCTGTGAGAGAGAACAGCACTGTTGGCTGACATGTTGACGTGTGAATGGAGGACAAAAAGATTTTTGTACATGAGGGGGAAGACTGTAGCTATTTTTTTTTCTTGTGTGGTGCTTATTTTGTCAGTTTGCTATTTTGTAGAGTGTAGTGTAGGATGACCGGGGGAGTCATTTTGAGAGAGGGGGCTAGTGTTATGCATGTCTATGTGCCCTGTGGTTTGAGTTTGGGCGCCAGGCTTCTGGAGAAAACACGGGCTTTGGTAGCATCTCCAGACAGTCAGAGGCTTGGCATCGCCTGGGGTAGACGGAGCGGGGAGGCTGGATCAGAAGGGTGAACACTTCCATTGCCTTCGCCAAAATTCCTCCTCCTCCACCTTGCTATTGGAAAAGTCTGTATTTGTGTGGCTACTAGAGCCTGGGACATTTCACCATGTACTGAGGACTGTATCGTGATCTTGTGCTCAGTGGTGGATGTGGAAGATCTCCCTCTCTCAAGTTTCGCCTCCCACCGTGTGTATAACCAAAGGAAAAAAAAGTCCAGGAAATGTGCTGTGTTTTCCCTCGCCCACTATTGTTGTCTGACCAGTATTGGTAGTGTCTTTGGCCCGTCCGCATTCACACACCGGATCCCAGAGAAGAAATAAAAAAGACTTGGGTAACTATTAGTAACGACCTCAAACCAGATAAACATTGTTCAGACGTTGTTAAAAAAAACTAACAAACTGGTTGGCTACATTGGAAGAACTTTTGAGTATAAATCTGAAAAAGTTATCTTTACACTATATAATGCACTTTATGCCCTTATTTAGAATATTGCATTAAATTTTGGTCACCATACTATAAAAAAGATACAAAGAAGAGTTACTAAAATTATCCCAAGACTGCAAAACAAGTCTTACGAAGAACAACTAAAGGAGCTGAACTTATTCAGTTTATCCAAATGTAGGGTACGAGGGGACTTAATTGAGGTATTAAACATTTTCCACGGTTTTGATAATATTAAAATAAATGACAATGTAACTACCAATCTCACAAGCACCACTCATAACAAAAGTTTCAAGATCATTGGTAAGCCTTTTAGATCGAATGAAGCAAAGCATTTTTTCTTCATAGAATTGTGAATATTTGGAATTCTCTCCCAGCACAAATAGTTCACAGAATCACAATTGAATAATTTAAGATGAAACTCGATTAGCACTTATCATCCATTCACCAAAGTGTTTATTTCATTCCTCCGTAAAAATGTATTTAGCATATTTTTCTTATAATAGCATAGATTACTCCTTTTTTCTTACTTTCCTATACAAATTCCATGATAGTTTTTCCATACTATATGGTATCACTTCCTCTTCCGGTGAGCTTTGGCTGGAGGGTGGAGTGGATGGGGAGGAGCCTTCCATTTTGCTGTCTTTTAGTTTCTATCAAGTAGATATTATATTAGTAGTGTAGCTAAACAGACAGCTTCGTTAGGTCCAGTAAGACTTGCTGTATGTTCTTCCTTTATACTCCTTTGTACAAAACGGACAATTTACTTTTCATCACACTGGTTTTCTTAAACACCCTCGGATTCTCAGAGTGGTACACAAGTAATAACTTGACCTTGAAGTCCCCACCTGCGTTTCCACATGGCTAAAGAGTCTGTCTGTCTTTCATTGGCTTGTGTCCTGGTAATGCTTTCTCCTCTTGAGTAATTTATGTCCTCCTTGGTATTTTTTCCCAGAATACACTGGTTTCATTACAGTTAAACACATGATGGGGAAGAAATCCCTCAGCCTTTATAGAGTCATTAAATACTTGTATAAATTCCTCAGTAGCTTCTTGGTTCGCACTCTTAGCTTCTCCATGCCTCACTACACTATGTATGTCACTTTTTTCTTAAATTTCTCAAACCACTCTCTACTAGCCTTGAAATCATCAGTACCAGCACTCATATCAGTGTAACTTTTTACCAGGTCATCGTGCAATCGCCTTGCTTTTTCACAAATGATATCAGAAACACTGTCACTAGCTAACAGTTCCTTGTTCATCCAAATCATCAGCAATTTCTCCACTTCTTCTGTGATCTTTGTTTAGTAAGAACTGTTCCTCCTCTTGCATCTTTTTATTTTTAAGAATAGCACAGATCGTTGATTATGCCATACCAAACTAAGTAGCAAGATCAGACACAAACAACATTTTCATGTTTGGCTAAGATTTCTTTCTTCACTTCTATCGTGATTCTGGTAATTTTTCTTTTCACTTTGCTGCTATCATTATCCTTCTTTGGCCCCATTTTGGCTTATCTAATAATAAAAAATAAAAAAACCCACAAAACACAATGCAATTCAAGAGAAAGCACGGGAAGTTTCAGCAGGGATGTGCATGTGTATAGAGTGAAAGCTACACCACAACTAACACTCTTCTACCAATACTCCCAGCTTGTTGCACCACGTTATTGCCGGCTTGCGTGTTCGTCACTAGAGACACCATTCATCATCCGAGATGTGCAAAAAGGAATTTGCTTGAACGATATAAAAAGTACAGTTTTCCTCAGAGAAGTATAGATACTTGGAATGGACTGAAAGAAGAGGTGATAATGGCAAAGAATATACAGTAGCTGAAAGAAAAACTGGACAAATATAGATACGGAGACAGAACCACATGAGTGTAACTCAGGCCCTGTATACTACAACTAAGTAAATATACACACATACATACACACACACACACAAAAACACACACACACACACACATATGGCAGTGACGTGGTCACCACATAAGAAGAAAGATATGAAGAAGCTTGAGAGATTACAAAGAGCAGCGACAAAAATGGTTCTAAGCATGAGAAATTTACCTTATGAAGAAAGTCTTTCTAGGGTGAAAATACCAACTCTTGAGAAAAGAAGAGAAAGAGGAGACTTTACAGCAGTGTATGGGGCATCAAAAGCTCTTGGAAAAATTGATAGACATGATCCGTTTGTGTGGGACAACAGAACAAAAAGAGGATACGAGAAGAAACTGAGAAGGACTACATGCATGAGACAAAAAAGTACAGCTTCCAATATAGAAGCATAGAAGCCTGGAATAAACTTGATGCAGAAGTAATTAATGCAAGAACTATTCATGATTTCAAAAGCAAATTGGATAATTGTAGATTTGGAGATGGGACAGTGTGAGCATTGCTCTTTTCCTGTAAAATACAACTCTGTATAACACACACACACACACACACACACACACACACACACACACACACACACACACACACACACACACACGCACACGCATACCCACACACACACACATACACACACACACACGCACACACACACACACGCACACACACACACACACACACACATGCACACACACACACACCCACACGCACACACGCACACACACATCCACTCACACGCACACACACACCCACCCACACGCACACACACACCCACCCACACACACACACACCCACTCACACGCACACACCCACCCACACGCACACACACACACACCCACACCCACACGCGCACACGCACCCACCCACACACGCACACGCACACGCACCCACCCACCCACACACGCACACGCACCCACCCACACACGCACCCACCCACATACGCACACACCCACACACGCACACGCACCCACCCACACACGCACCCACCCACACACGCACACGCACCCACCCACACACGCACCCACCCACACACGCACACGCACCCACCCACACACACACACGTACACGCACACGCACCCACCCACACCCACACACGCACACGCACCCACCCACACACGCACACGCACCCACCCACACGCACCCACCCACACACGCACACGCACCCACCCACACACGCACACGCACCCACCCACACACGCACCCACCCACCCACGCACCCACCCACCCACCCACACACGCACCCACCCACCCACACACCCACCCACCCACCCACGCACCCACCCACACACGCACCCACTCACCCACACACGCACCCACCCACCCACACACGCATACACCCAGCCACACACCCACCCACACACGCACACACCCACCCACACACGCACCCACCCACACACGCACCCACCCACCCACCCACACACGCACCCACCCACCCACACACGCACACACCCACCCACACACGCACACACCCACCCACACACGCACACACCCACCCACACACGCACACACCCACCCACACACGCACACACCCACCCACACACGCACACACCCACCCACACACGCACACACCCACACACGCACACACCCACCCACACACGCACGCACGATCCGCGCGCGCGGGTTGTGCGTGCGTGCGTGCGTGCGTGCGTGCGTGCGTGCGTGCGTGCGTGCGTGTGTGTGTGTGGGTGGGTGGGTGGGTGGGTGGGTGGGTGGGTGGGTGGGTGGGTGGGTGGGTGGGTGGGTGGGTGGGTGGGTGGGTGGGTGGGTGTGTGTGTGTGTGTGTGTGTGTGTGTGTGTGTGTGTGTGTGTGTGTGTGTGTGTGTGTGTGTGTGTGTGTGTGTGTGTGCAGGCGCTTCGGTGATGAGGCTACAAAAATACAACCCCCATATTCATTGCTGTTCGTAAAATGTGACAAGGAAAGGGGTGGAGCAAGATGTATGGAAAGACTCTGTATTCTGTTCTACAAAAAGACAAGGCACAGACGGGGAGGGGAAAATAATGTTTCCGCAAACCTAATGATTGGGTCTGAATGTGCATGGATGTAGTATGATTGAGGGTAATAGGGAAGTGATTGGAATAATGTTTGTGGAGCAAAAGCGTTGAGTGAAACTAAACGGAAAAGGAAATGTGAAAGTGAATTCACATGTGGAAATGGAAAGATGTTAGGTGTGAACACAAGGATAGTAAGGGAAGGAGTGAGTCTGGTAGTGTGGTGGTGTGGAAGGATGTGTCAACAAGGCTAATGTGAGTGCTTAGAGGAGAGTAGCAATGATGGACTATGTGGTTGTGTCGAGAAAGGTGACAGGACGGTTGTTGGATGTGAAATTCTTGAAAGGTGAAAAAGAGAGGTATGTCTGACCTTTTCCTCATGTAGAAACGGCCATCCCTTTAGAGGACATTCCTAAAGGAAACAAGATGTCACAGACTAAAGATAGAATTGAGATAAGACAAAGGAAAGGTTGTGGATAGAGCAGTGATGGACTATGTGGTTGTGTCAAGGAACATAAAGCAGGTTGTTGAATGTTGAGAGTTAAGAGAGAGGAAGAAAGAGTTATGTCCAATCACTTCCTTGTGGAAGGAAAACTAAGGATAGGTAAGAGGTTGGTGAATACAAGACGATTGGGGGAGGCAAAAAGAGGTCTAAAAGTGAGTGAGATGAACAAAAAGGAGAAATGGCTAAATACCAGATTATTGTAGACCAGTGGAATGCAATGAGTGTGAGAAGGATAATTTGGAAGTGGATTGGCAGTTATTTAAGAGTACAGTGGTGGGAAGTGCTGAGAAGGTGCACAGTACGAGAAGAATGGGAAGAGAGGTGAGAAAGAGGAGTGAATGGTGGTGTGGAAAGTATGTGCGGTTGTAGCAAATAAGAGGCATACACATTAAATGTGGCTGCATAGGAGAGATGAGGTGTCATATATGAGAGATACAGAGAAAAGATAAATCAAGCTATGACAGCTGTGCGGTGCAAAAGTCAGTCCAGATGAAAGGTGGGATTGGAGGATGATTTGAAATTTCTAGGTGAATAAGATGTTCTGGAAGGAGGTACAGAAGATAAGGAAGAGAACATCTGGAAATTAAGAAAGGGTGAAGGCAAAGGATGGTAATATGTTGCTTGTAAAGGAAGCAGTTAAGTAGAGATGTGCTGCATAATTTCAAGGAAGGTTAAATGTAATGGAAGACAGAGGCTGAGATTGGAGGAAAAATGTAGTAAATGTGTTATGAGGGTTGAATAACTAACTTATCGTTAAAGGGAGGTAAAGGTGATGTAAGCTGGGTTAGCTGCAATTGTGGATGGATGTGCTGTAGAATGTGTAAAAAGGGGCAGATGTAGATTGCTTAATGTGTGTTTTGTGACCAATATGGTATCAGTTGACTGGAGGAATGCATGTATAGTTTCCTAGTATATAGGTAAAGGCGATAGATAGGTGTGAGTGTACTAGTTTTAGGGGTATAAGTCTATTGAGTATAGTAGGTAAGATGTACAGTAAGGTTCTAATAAAGAGTGTTAATTGTGAGAAGCCGTGTGGCTTTAGAAGAGGGAGGAGCTGAGTAGACCATTCGTTTACTGCAAGGAAATGTTGGAAGTTTTTTGAAAGAGGAAAAGAAGTGCTTTGGGTTTTTATTGGCTTGAAAAAGCATATGACATGAATACAATGCGGAATGTCCTATAATTGTTTAGGCTAGGTGGTAGACTGCTAAATGGTGTGAAAAGTTTCTAAGTGAATAGTAGAGCATGTGATAGAATGGGGAATTGCTTCAGTGAAGTTTTCTGTTCAAATGGAGCTATGTCAGGGATGTATGATGTCACCATGGTTGCTCAATATTTAAATGGATTGTGTGGTAAGGGAGGTAAATATGAGAATATTAGGTCAACGTCTCAGTTTGGTCTATCCATCTATCTATATACCAGGCTGACATCATCCTAAGAAGGTGGGTAGCCGAGACAGTACACACACACACACATACACTTTTCTCACTTAGCCCAACACAGAGCTTCAGGTCAGTCACATACATGGAGACGAGGGCATGGGTCTTATCACAACAGATTCCTGAGGTTTAACCCTGCCACTTCAAAGGTAAATCATGTTCCTCTCCCTCCCCAAACCTGATACAAAGGTCACAACTGCTGTGCAGGAACCTCCTCCATGAGTTGTTAGAGTAATTAATCATGCATTCATACTCTCTATTCTCCTCTATCACACACAATAGTCCTTCCTCACTCTACAAAAATTCCTCTTTCATTCAACTCTCTTTTAAAACCCATCTATCCATCCCATTTGTGACCTTCCTCTTACATCAGATCCTACAATCCTCTTCACCAACCAGCCCGCTTCTATTCTCTCCACATGTAGAAATGATCTCAACATGCACTGCTCTGCTCGACCAGCCAATTCTCTTATAACACCAGTTCTTCGTCGCATCTCCATATTTCTAAATTAGTCCATACCTGTTACTCCACAAATAATCCTCAGATACCTCACCTCCATTACATTTAATTTTTTCTTCTTCACTACTGCCATACTTTATGTTTCAGCCACAAATAGTTGCCATAGTTGCCAGTTGCCATAGCTACTCCTACATATTGCAACCTTCTCTTTACACTAATTCAAATTGCTCTATAACTAAACACCTAAATTCCTCCTAACATCTTTCCTAAATCATGGTTCCTAGACTTCACCTGTCTCTATTCCTCCATCTACAGTAATCTAGGACCCAAATATTTCAAATATTCCACCTCTTTGAGCAGTTCACTATTCAATGCAGCATTCATTCTCCTACCACCAATCCCACTTGAGCACTTCATGACACTTATTCCAGTTTCCTTTAAAATTCTTCTTCCTAGACAATTGTCCAAATTCTTCCACTAGCTGACACGATTTCTCATCTGAAGCTGCCACCAAAGCAGTATCATTCATAAAACAGTATGATCAATATTTACCCAACTGAGACCACTACTTAATTTTTTCACATTTACTTCACTAAACACACCATCCATTTAGACATTGAATAACATGGTGACTTTACACATTTCTCACATTACCTCACTCGAACAGGAGACCACTCACTAACCCTATTTCCCAATAGTAATTATTAACCTCTTAGCAATCTGCCACCTAGCCATTACAATCGTAGGTTATCCCAATAAATCGTGTCATATGCTTTTTTTAAGTCTAAAGAAGCACATACTCTTTCTTTCCTTTTGTCTTTTCCTTCATAAAAGAGAACTACACACACACTCGCCCAGACAACTAGTACCATATTGGTCACAAAACACAATTAGCAATCTTACTAACCACTCAATCACATTTATACTGCTACTTACTCATTCAACAGTCTTTCTCTTTTCCTTGATTTTAAGACCTACAAAATACTAATCCCATCTCTTCTTAACTGCTTACTTTTCAACCAACATTGTACCATCCTCTGCCTTCACCCTTTCTTCATTTACAGATGTTCTTCCTTATCTTCTGTATCTACTTCCAGAACATCTTCCTACCTGACCTTTCATCTGCATTCCTTTTGTATCACGCACTGACCTGACCTTTTAGACTGATTTATTTTCTTCTTGTATCTCTTATATTAAAACAGATTAATTTACAGCCATATTTCAAATGTGCATGCCTCTTTTCTACTATAGCCACACTTACATCTTCACACAACAATTCAATCCCCTTTCTCACCCCACCTACTACTCTTTTCATACTGCACATCCTACCACAATACTTGGATCAAGTGCAGGGAAGGGGAGAGCATGAGTTAAATATGAAGTGGGAGGGGTAAGCCACAGGACCCTGCTGTGAATACGACCCTGTTTGGGTGACTGACCTGATGCGCTATGTGGGTACGTGTGATTCCTTGAATAAATTATTTATTTGGTGGCACTCGCTGAATAGTCTGGCGCCGAATGGGTGGCGCTCACTGAATAGTCTGGTGCTGAAACGGCAGCGCAGAATAGTCTGGTGCTGAAACGGCAGCGCAGAATAGTCTGGTGCTGAAACGGCTGCGCTGAAACGGCAGCGCTGAATAGTCTGGCGCTGAAACGGCTGTGCTGAAACAGGCCATTCCTGCTCTATATATGGTGGGATGCACTTCTCTTCTCACCCGAGGGCCAAGAAGCTAAGTGAGTGGAGTGCATATGTATATGTGTATGGATGTGTGTATGCATGTCTTGTCTTAACTATCATCTTCCAAGAGGATCACAGTCTGGTATATAGATATCATATATATATATATCATATATCATATATCATATATATATATATATATATATATATATATATATATATATATATATATATATATGTGTGTGTGTACATATATATATATATATATATATATATATATATATATATATATATATATATATATATATATATATATATATATATGTGTACATATATATATATATATATATATATATATATATA
>JAXIVD010000290.1:145000-150000 GCA_036785275.1 Cancer borealis | reverse complement strand
TAAGCCTAAGTGAGATGCGAAGAACTGAAGAAGAATTCACAGTACTCAAGAATGGTCACATCTTTTGCTACAGAGAACAAAAAAATAAGAAAGAACACAGAGCAGGTTTCTTAGTGAAAAAGATCTAGCACAAAATATTGCAAATTTCTATAGTTCAAGTAAGCGAGTTGCAGAGTTGATAATCAAATTAAATGAAATTAAAACCATACAGGTTTATGCACCAACATAAGCTTACGATGACAAGGATATAGCAACATTTTATGAAGATGTAAAAGCAGTTGTGAAATTACACAAAATTCATCCATTAATCCATTAATTGGTGACTTCAATGTAAAGGTAACGAAAATCAGTGTAGGAATAAAAACTCTAGGAAACTTTGGAATAGATACTCAAAATGATAGAGGTGACATACTCATAGAGTTTGCAGATAGGAACAATGTATAGCTAATGAAAGCATTCTTCTATCGTAAGACAAGCATGAAGTAAACATGGAAAAGCCCAAGCAGTGAAACTGAGAATGCAATTGACTTTATTCTTACTAACAAACTGAACAGAGTATAGAATGTGGCAGTATTAAATAAATTACAGTCAAGTACCCATAGGATGATGATATGTAAGGTAATGCAAGATTCAAAGAGAGAGAAAGAAGTTATTTAGAATTTATAAAAAATAAAATAAAATCAATGGTCAGGGAAGTCAGATAAGTTTGCGATAAGAATCCAGAACAAATATTCACAACCAGTAAACAAGATTAATATAAACAGAGTATAAATGACAACCTAACTAATGCAGTCATAGAAATAGCAATATAAGTAGATGGGAACACACCCCCCCACCCCTTAAAGACCAGCCACTAGAGCAAGTAAGATTCCGGAGTAGTTATTAAAAAACTGACAGCATCCATGTCAATAATCAAGTAGCTGAAAAATATGTAGAATACACTAAGCTGCTTTGAATGTCTTGCATTGACTATGAAAGCCTTTGACTCAGTGAATCTCAGCAATTTTGAAAACATCCAGGAAAAAGAGGTAGAAGAAATATATATGAGGATATTAGAAGATATCTACAAGGCCTACTGCCATTATAAAGCCACATAAGATCAGCTATAAAATACCAATACAGAAAGGGGTCAGACAAGGCGACACAATCTCTACTAAATTGTAGATGGCAGTTTTAGAGGAAGTTTTTAAGCATTTGGAATGGAAAGAGGCAGAAATTCAGATGAGTGGAGACTATCTAAATCTTAGATGTGCTAATGATATTGTTCTAACGAGAGAATTGGATGAACTACAGCTGATGATTTTGCAGTTGCACAGAGAAAGCCAAAACACTATTTAAAGACGAATATGAAGAAAACCAAAGTGATGTTCAACAATTACATACCAGACCATAAAATCAAAATAAATAATGAAGTAATAGAATGTGTTCAAGAATACTTAGGACAGAAAATGAGTGCATGTCCAGATCACAAAAGATAAATGAAAAGGATAGAAATGGGATGGAGTGCTTTTGGTAGACAGCACAATTATATGAACAGTAATCTCCAATTAATCACTGAGGAGAAAATTAAATAATCAGTGCATTCTACCAGTTCAAACATATGGATCAGAAACGAGTCTCACGAAAGCCCTGGAACGAAAACTACAAAGTGCCCAAAGGGGAATGGAGAGAATAATGTTTGGCATAATATGAAGGAATAGGAGAGGATTGAGATTAGGGAGCAGACCAAAGTTGAACACATCTAGAGCACAATAAAAAAAAAAGTAAACATGGTAAGGAGATGTCATGCAGCAGAGATAATAGATGGACTGTAACAGAATGGCAGCAAAGGAATGGTAAAAGAAGTCAGGGCAGAGGAAACTAGATGGAGAGATGAGAAAGAGTTTTGCTGGCATAGACAGGCATTTGAGAAAAATGGGTGGAGAATGATGGGGTAGGTCTTTTTCCTGGAGTGGACTCCATTCTTTTTAGTTTTAATTTATATTTCATTACTCTAGCAGTAATTGATAATATTTTGGCAAGTCAGAAGTGCATTATCTTAGATATATAAACCTTTTAGGCACGAATTCCTATATGCATAGTGGCTCTGTATTATTTCAAGCATATTTTGATAATATTATATTTCTCTATCTATAAGTGAGAGTATATTTATATAATAAACACATTGTCATTCAATTTACAATTTGAGCTAATCTTATTGATGAAAATAATTATTAAAAAAAAAAATTTGAACACATCTTTATTTTAGGTGGCAACTCTTGGTCAGGATGCAGTACTGCTATATGGGCATTGGGGGAAGGAGAAAAAAAAATAAATAAATAAATAAAAAAATAAAATAAAAATATATATATATATATATATATATATATATATATATATATATATATATATATAATATATATATATATATATATATATATATATATATATATATATATATATATATATATATATATATACATATATATACTGTCACCCCTCAATTAAACGCACTAATGCAGAGGAAACCTTGTCCGTTAGTGAAAGAAGTCTGTTGCTTGGTTAATCCTTATGGACTTCTACCTACGCGACCGCCACCTACCAGACTTTGGTCCGTTAGTGGGTTGATTGTTCGCCAGGAGACAGAGTTTATTATATGTGAAGTCCGTTGAATCGGGGTCCGTTAAATCGAGCTTCGACAGTATATGCATATATATATATATATATATATATATACATATATATATATATATATATATACACACACACACACACACACACAGTAAAACCTTGATATAACGAACCAATTGGGGCAGAGGGACTGACGTTATATCCAAAGTTCGGTAAAAATACCGAACGAGTTCACTATATACGGGGTTTAGTTCATTAAGACATGTTCGAAGAGGATGGAGAAGGAGTCCTCAAAGCTATTTCTCAGTAGGTAGTACTGTAGGTAGTAGGTACGTAGTAGGTAGTAAGTGGCTAGAGCATGAGCGCGACCAACCCTTCATAGTGAGAGCAAACTGTGGACTGAGTGGTGTGCGTGTCGGCGCGTTTATGTTCAAACAAAGTGGAGAGTTCAGCCAGCTCACCTTACGCTTCGGATATAACGAACTTTGGTTCATCATATCCGACTGGTTCGACCAGGAAATGACATTTGTTTGATCCAAAATTCACTATAAGCGGGTTTGTTATATCGAGGTTTTACTCATATATATATATATATATATATATATATATATATATATATATATATATATATATATATATATATACATATATATATACATATATATATACATATATATATACATATATATATATATATATATATATATATATACATATATATATATATATATATATATATATATACATATATATATATATATATATATATACACATATATACATATATACATATATATATATATATATATATATATATATATATATATATATATATATATATATATATATATATATATATATTAATTATATTATTCATATATGTGTATTTGTTATGTAAGATCCTATATCTATAGTTCCTGAAGAACATGATAGGAAGAATATAACCATTAATATATATATATATATATATATATATATATATATATATATATATATATATATATATATATATATATATATACACACACACACTAATTCCTCATTATATCGCGGTTCACCTTTCGTGGTCCTGGTATTTCGCGTATTTTTCTGTAAGACCTATTATTTTTTATATCACGTATATTTTCCCCATTTTGCGGCATTCCAGAACATTGTTTAGGAGTTTAAATCTCGCACGTCACAATAGAATAGCCATACATACTGATTCAGCCAATCAGAGCGTTGGTATTGTTTTCTTGGCCGCTGATTGGCTGTTGTGTTCAGGAGGCTGATTTCACAGTTGCTTCCTATAGTTGTGATCCTTACCAATGAGTAGTGATCACCACCATCAATATATCCTATTTCACAGTCATCTTTTGTGGTGTTGTTTGTTTGTATCAATACCCGAAATTGGAACCTTTAGTAGGCTTGGGAGCTGGGGGACCTCCCGAACGGAGCTTAACAAAGCAATTTTTTAGCAAAATAATCAATTTCTTATCCCCATATAGTTATATTATTTCCTGAAATATATGTGAAAAATTATTCAACAATAAAGCAACACATAGGGGTATGATGATATGAAAATTTGAGAAAAAGGTAGATGGCAGCGTGAATGCATCAGTCAGATAAGTTTTTGGATAACAGTATTCTCTTATTTTCAAGACAAGCATATATTATTCTGATGGATATCGATGTGTTTTGAATTAATATGATAACAATTTATCGGCAAAATGATCAAACCAAAAATAAATCAAACATAACCATACCTAACATCTTTACCAGAGGTGTCGCCCTCTGGATCCACTAATCATTTGAATTTTAATATTACGGTTATTTCTTAATTTGCTTACTTTATTTTTATTTTTTTACATTAAAAGGGTATTGGCCAAGGGAAAAATAAATTAAGTATAAAAAAAAATCCCACTTGTTGCCAGACCCTGTAAAGAGGACAGTAGGAGAAATATAGACATAAGGGGGAGGTCCAGTTTAGTATGAGAGGTGTCTTGACACTCCTTTTTTGAAAAAGTTTAAGTCCTAGGTAGGTGAAAAACCAGACAAAGGAAGAGTTCCAGAGTTTACCAGTGTAAGGGATGAAAGAGTGAAGATACTGGTTAACTCTTGCATTAGGTAGATGGACAGAATAAGGATGAAAAGAAGTAGAAAGTCTTGTGCAGTGAGGCCACATAAGAGGGGGAGGCATGCAGTTAGCAAGTTCAGATGAGCAGTCAGCATGAAAATAGCCGTAGAAGATAGATAAAGATGCAACATTGCGGCAGTGACTTAAAGAGTCAAGACAGTCAGTTAAAGGAGGAGAGTTGATTAGGCGAAAAGCTTTAGACTCCACCCTGTTTAAAAGAGCTGTATGAGTTGAGCCCCTCCAGACATGAGTGCCATACTCCATACATGGGCGG
>JAXIVD010000290.1:137500-140000 GCA_036785275.1 Cancer borealis | reverse complement strand
AATCCAACATCAGCAAATGGTACTCTAAAATTAAAGATCTCTATGGACTGAATAAGAACACATCCCCAATCCCAGTCGTCTCCCACCTCCCGGCAACAGAAGCAGCAGTAACCATCAACAATCACTTCACCACCATCTGCCAGTCCCTCCCCAGCCTCGACCTCACCTCCCTCCCCTTGTTCCTGCCCACCCCATGCCCACTACCCACCGTTCAAGAATATGAAGTCGCGGCGTCACTATATCGACTTAAATCAAAACGATCTACCATACCAGTCGATCTTCCAATAAAAATTTATCAAGAATTTGCCCCTGAACTGGCCACGCCCCTCGCCTCAATAATTAACGCCTCCATCCGCCAAAGCCAGTGCCCCACTAATTGGAAGACAGCATATGTCACCCCAGTCCCCAAAACCCTCAACCCCCTGTCATTAAGCGACCTGAGGCCGATTTCTATCACTCCCATCCCCAGCCTCCTGTGTGAAGACTTCATCTTCAAGTGGATGTATGACCACCTTGTCCCACTTATGGACCCACAACAGTTTGGTAACATCAAGACCTTCTCCACTACACATTGTCTAATCAGCCTCCTTGACTTTGCCTACAGAAACCTTGAAAGACGAAAAACCTCAGTTGCCCTCGCCCTTGTCGACTTCAGAAAAGCTTTTGACCTTGTCCACCACACCACCGTTATCAACAAAGCTATTAACCTCGGCCTTCACCCCAGTATAGTGTCCTGGCTCTCCTCCTTCCTCTCCCACCGCAGTCAGGTAGTCAGATGTCAGGGTGTGTCCTCTCCCCCTCAGCACCTCACCTGTGGTGTGCCACAGGTGACCAAATTAGGACCTCTTTGCTTCCTGATATTAATTAATGACGAGCTCACACACACACCCAATCGCTGGAAGTATGTCGACGACACCACCCTTCGAGTCACCATATGCAATGACAACCCTGACTACAGTCACCTACAGGACTTGCTACACAGCCTACAGTCATGGACTACTAATAACAGCGTCACCATCAACTACACCAAAACTACAGTAATGCACATCAACACCTCCTCTGTCTCCATCCCTCCTCCTGTAGTGTCCGTCTGTGACACCCCCCTCCAACAGTTCAGTCAGCCAAGTTACTTGGAGTCACCATCGACAATAAATGAACTTGGAAAGAACACGTCACCCAGCTCATAAGATCGGCCATCTACAAACTCTACCTCCTGCGGCGGCTCAAATCACTAGGGACACCCGAGCGTGAGCTGGCGAGTGTTTACACTACGTTCATACTCCCCAAGCTCACCTACGCATCCCCAGCTTGGTCCTCCTCCCTTAATCTAACACAGCACCGCCTACTTGAACAAGTCCAGAAACGGGCTTGTAAGATCATCCTGGGCCCCAACTACACCAATTACGATGATACTCTCCACTCCCTCAGTCTCATCACCCTTCAACGGAAGCACGAGAGCCTCCAACAACGTTTCGCGGCCAGCCTCCTACACCACCCTCGACACCGCAATCTCCTGCCACCTGCCGTCTCCCGCTCCCAACAGTCAATGAGACACGCCAACTTGCTCACTCCAGTACGGGCACGTATAGACAGATATAAAAATAGTGCTGTGCCAACGATGATCAAAATCATCAACTCATCATGTGTCCATCAAAGTATTACTTTGTACATATTTTCTTCCCATCATTAGCTACTATTATCATCATTATTATTATTATTATTATCATTGCTGTTACCATTACCTTAATAATATTATCATTATTATCATATCATTGTCTATCTATCTGCTACACTACTTGTAACATTTTCAGCCCTTGGGCTGCAATTTATCTCTAATAAACCGTTTATTACTATTACTATTACTATTATTATTATTATTATTATTATTATTATTATTATTATTATTATTATTATTATTATATATATATATATATATATATATATATATATATATATATATATATATATATATATATATATATAGATATACATATATATATATATATATATATATATATATATATATATATATATATATATATATATATATACACCGTATATACCGGACTATAAGACAAATTTTTTTTGCCAAATTTAAGGCTTCTAAATCTAAAGGTCGTCTTATACACCAAAAATAAAACACAAACCTATAACTCCGTGATGAATAATCAGCGCCACTGTACCTCAGAATTCATTCCGCAGCCACACACGTGTATGCATATATATATATATATATATATATATATATATATATATATATATATATATATATATATATATATATATGTATATATATATATATATATATATATATATATATATATATATATATATATATATATATATATATATATATATATACATATACACACACACACATGCAATGGCGTGCGGGCCCACCCTAACTCTATGGGTGTCGAATGTTTACTGACAACGTCACGTGCGGGCCAGTGTCGTGTTCCCAGTGGTACGCCTATACACAGCAGTCTGCCCGGGAACT
>JAXIVD010000290.1:102500-125000 GCA_036785275.1 Cancer borealis | reverse complement strand
ATGATGTAGGAAAGGTGTTGGAAAGAATGAAGAAGGAATTTAGTTGTAGAGCGATGGCAATGAATGTAAAAAGTTGGCTGGTTAAGCAGAGCAGAGTATGTTGAGGTGGTTCAGACACATGGTGAGAATGGAAGAGGACCGGCTGGTGAAGCGAATAGTAGGATCCAATGCAAGAGATGTGAGGTTGAGAGGAAGGCCAAGAAAAGGATGGATGGACAGTGTAAAGAGAGTGTTGAATGAAAGAGAAATATCTGTGGAGCAAGGAAGGATAAATGTGCATGACAAGTGAATAGAGAGCAGTGGTGACACAGCCTTGACAATCCCTATAGGTTTCCGGGCATCTGGCGTAACCCTTGCAACATACCAGGTGCTAGGAGGGAAAGGGCACGAGTTAAATACGAAAGCAGCAATGGGGAAACTTTTAGACTCTGCTGTGAATGGAGCTCCCACCCTCATCCCAATTTGCGTGACTGACATGACACGCAGTGTTTGCGTGGGGTGTACCGCATTTGACAGCATATAAGACGCACCCACATTTCAGCAAAGCATATGCAGTAAAAAAGTTTTTAGTTCATTTAAGCATATGATGCTTTAGGGGGATATCAGCTTGGTATATAGTTATAGATAGATAATTATAATTATTATTATCATTATTATCATTTGTAGAAGATACAGCTGTAGTGGCAGATTCAGAGGAGAAATTGTGTCAGTTGGTGGAAGAATTTTAACGAATGTGTAGAAGGAATTAGAGAGTGAATGAGGATAAGAATAAAGTAATGAGGTGCACATGGGGTGGTAGAAGGAAGAATTTTGCATTGAATGGTGTACATTGAGAAAGTGGAATGCTTCAAATATTTAGTGTCCAAGATTACTGTGGATGTTTTTAATAGGATTATGGTCAGGGGAAATCCAGGCCAATCCAATACCATCATTTTCTCTTCACCTAGCTACTTCCTGACTCTCTTTTGCAACATGGCAAGAGGTTCCATCTTGCATAAGGACTTCAGACCCTTGCACATAAGTTCCTCAAGAAACCGGATACAGTGCTCACTCCAAATTTGCAGGTTCCAATTTTGCGACCGAGACCAATCTCCATCTCCGCAAGTCCAGGTACAGTAAAATGGTCATTTAATTTTATTTTCTTATGGATAATGATAATGTTTATGTATTTCTGTATTTTTCTTTATTGTATGATGTATAATTACATGTATTTGTGTACAAATAAGGGCAAATATATGACCAAAATCACCAGCAAGTTATGTTAATGACTCCAATTTTGCGAATTCGCATTTTGCAGCCTACAATGTCGACCAGTTTCACACAAAATTGAGGGAGCACTGTATATCTGTCCTGATTTATGATCTCACCTCTGTCTAGGAAATGCAAACCTTGCCAATCCATTTCACCATTAAATGATCCCCAGACCATCACTCCATCTTGTTTCTTTACCGATTACTTAGTGTAGAGCAGCGAGTAGCGGTTTGAGTTTTTGGGTTGTCTTATCATGCTAGGCTATTTTTCCATGAACAAAAACTATCTTTCATCACTCCAAAAGACCTTTCACTAATCCTCTAATGTTCAGTCTATATGCTTCATCGCAAATTCCAATTATTTTTTCAGCATTCATTGTGTTTTAAGTGGTTTGTGTGCAGTCTTAAATGTTGGCATATTGAGGTCCTTCTGCAATCTGAGTAATATCTTCTGTTCAGCCACCTCTCCCAGCAATGATGGATGTTTGTTTTATTTTGAGTTAATTTGCAGTCATTTGTGGATCCTTCATGACTTCTTGCTTCAGGAGTCTTTCTGTGGTCTTGCAAGTCTTCTTTGGGCTTCCTGAACACTTTTTCCGTAATAGAACAATGTTAGGTTGGAGGTCTCGGACAGCTGCTATGTGACACCTGACACTTCTCTCCCCTTGTCCTGCACTTTAAATTTCTTGAGTGGAGACATTTTCAGCTCTCAAAGCTAAAATTTGTGGTTTTTCCTTTATGGATAAGTAGATAAGACCAACCCTAGTGCCTTGGTTTGAAAAATACTGCGGTTAGAAAGTTGTGGGCGAAAATAGAGGATTCACCAACGAAAGCAGTTTTTTTTTTTTTAAATCCTATGGTACCGGTAGATTGGTATGGTTAGCCTCCGCCCGTTAGTAGCCAAGGCTAGATTTCTTAAAGTGCCGCCTTGTTTCTTGTTGAGGGTGTAACATTTAACCTCATATTGAGGTTCAGAGAGCACTGGTGTGACATGTAGCCTGCCATGTCATGACAACACACTTCTCGCAGCCTGTGCATGACGTACTATCAAACGTGAGCTGTGGAATGAATCACCATGCAACATCCAATCACCCAAATAATATTTTTTAACATCAGGCTGCCACTGATTTTTGCAAACAATGTACTTTCATTTTTTTGTGGTTTACTAATTTTGTAAAATTTGAGTTGTCCAATCAAAATTTACATTTCAATGATTTAATCAGTCAAATTGTAGGAGGGTGTACGTGTTTTGTTATGTTATATTTTTCTGTTACCGGCAGCGCCATGCACGGGTTGCTTTATACTCTGCTTTTCGCCAAAGGTCACCAATGAGTACCAAACAAGCGAGATGGTGATATACCATTACAGTGAATTACCTAAAAATCCTTTGAATCGTCAGTATGTTGACAGTAAGGCATATATCAAGGTAAATACAATATGTAGGTCATCACAGTATAGGTAGTTGATAGTTTAATCAATGTCGATGACCAATTAGTTTACATACCGTACGTGTGGTGTTGTGTTGACTGAGCTGGTGGGCATTGATGGTAGATTTTAAGACTCCAACTTTTGTACCGGTTCAATAAGACGACCCCTGGTTTTGGGTATGTTTTTTGATGATTCAAGTGTTGTCTTGTCCACCAAGATTTACGGTATATATATTCTTCCGAGACTATACTTTCCTCCTTGCTGTTATTTTGTTCTAGCCATCATGCCGTTTCCCTCAAAAAGAAAGAAGCACCTTAGGCTCATTTGTGCTAAGGAAAACCTTAGCAAACAAAAGAAATTGCAGCAAGAAACTCCTGATGATCACAATAGCAGCAGGCTTGGCTCAAAATGCCAAAGAAAGATTTCACACCAAAATATTGGCTCAAGCAAGGAAAACCAAGTTTAAAGGTCAGCCTTGGATCAATTTTGTTGCCCAAACAAGATCAACAACTTTGGATATGAGAAGACATTATAACTGCAAAATATGAACATGACTTCAACTCAGCTCAGAAAGTGTCTTCAATATCAAGACCTAAAAAGAATGAAACATGCTACAACACCCAAGCTGAAGAAGTCTTCAGAATATGAAAGTGATGCATTCTAGAAGAAAAAACCTGGCAACAAACTTTTGAGGCATTACCTTTTAAAAAAGGATGGTAAATAAAAGCAACAGAAAAAGAAAAAGAAAAAAGTAATAGAAGTGTTATACATCTATCACAATGCAAATTCCAGTATAAAAAAAATAGTCAGAAACAGATACAACCGGAGTCTCCCCTTAAACTGCCAACTACCACTACGGACGATAGCCTACATATTGTATTTACCTTATTATATGCCTCACTGATAACATACTGACAATTCAAACAATTTAAAGATAATTCATTGTAATGGTATATCATTATCTCAGTTGTTTGGTTAAAACTGCGATAAGCACAATAATTCCTTCATATAACTTTTTCTTTACATTCATTTCCATCGCTCTACAACTAAACACCTTCATTCCTCTTAGTACATGTGAGGTGTACAAAAAATATTTTTAAAAATCTATAATTGTATAATTCCAGCAGTGACATATGCAAATGAGACCTGGAAATGCAAAAATGACTATGAGAGGTTGAGGATATGAATCATATAGATTATTTGAGATGTGTTTGTCAAGTGAACAGAATGAATGGGGCGGATAATAGAAGTGCTTAGTAAAAATTTGCAATGTTCAGTAGGGGGAAAATGAATGGATTTTAGAATGAAGGAAATAAATATATTACACCAAGGGAAGGATTGGTGATCTAAGGAGGATGAGTGAAGTGATGATGTAGATAATACATATGAGTTGGGTCAATGCTGCCAGAGCAAGAGGACAAACCCTAAAAAATGAGGACAAAGCATTAGGATACTTAGAAAGAGAGGCCAGGAGAATATGGGAGTAAAGTGTGTAGGAACATGATGTACTGACAGGAGCAAGTGAAGACTCTTCTACCACAGCTACCTATTTAAGTGTGTCAAAACAGATGCGATAAAAATAAACCTGTATTTTATGTTTGTCACATAAGTTAACTAAAAAAGTTGTGGGTGGACGATTATGGAATAGTTTCTTCTAAATGCTGTAGATCTTTAAAAAAAAAAAAAAAAAAAAAAAAAAAAAAAAAAAACCTCATTGAGTGAAATGGCAATTCCAAAACAATAATCAATACATACTATTCACTTGAAAATATTCCTTTTCTTAGAAAGTGTACAGTATCAAAACTATACATGCTTAATCAACTTAATCAGCTCACCCTGCATATGAAGTCCAGCAGTGATGTGGTGAGTACTGGATGCGGCCGCATGGAGTGGTACATCACCAGAATGCCGGGCTCTAGAAAACATGATATTTCAAGAAAACACCAAAAACAATGACAATTTAGACTGATAGTTCACAAAGTCTTACAAATCAATAAATGCCTAATTCATCATAACAGTACAGACAAGCCTCACATGATTTAGGTTCCTAAAATTAATCATATGGATGAATTTTTTTGGGATGACAAAATTACATTTTCCACACAAAGGTGTGGGATGATCGACAGGGAACCCTGTGATGTTTGAGTACATTTACAAACATGGCACAGAAAAAAGTGAAGTGTACATTGTCTATAGAGACAATTAAAAATTTCCAGCTGCACTTGCACATGTATAATCAAAGATTCCATGTGCATTTTGGTGCAAAATGATTTGGAAACGGGAAATCATATAAAATGGGTAAAAAATGGTGGAGAATAGACATGGATTGCATTTTGGAAGACTATTATAATTTTCAAGCTGCATTTGCATATAAATAACCAAACACTTAAACTGGATGTAGATTAATGAAGCAAATATTTTTTTTATCAGTTATCAATCTAAATACAATGCAAATTTTCCTCTTAAAGGTGACAGCTGAGACAAGGCATACACACACGTGTACACACACACACACACACACACACACACGTGCACACACACACACACACACACACACGAGATTACTCCCCTCCCGTAAACCACAACTAGGTAAATACACACACACACACACACACACACACACACACACACACATATACACATAGACACACATACACACACACACGCATAAAGGAAACCTAAAAACCTAAAGGAAATACTAAAAAATGAAAATTGAGGATAAAGAAACAAAATTTGAAGAGTAAGTAGAGGAAGTCACAAGGTTAGATTCAGGGAAGCAGTGGTACAGTGGTCAGTGTTCAGGCATGACAACCTAGGGTCCCAGGTTTGATCCCCCGATATCTGCTGGTCACTTTTCATTATTTGATATCAAGTGGCCAAAGACTATCCAAATCGGTGTCATACTGTCCTCAGATGGGACTTACAATGTTATATGCATTTGAGGCTTTAGCAGCGATTAGCCTCTCTTCGTTCTCAACATATTCAAGCGAGAATGTAAACTTTTGAGGCATCACTATAAAAACATCTTAAAACCCACGTCAAATAACAGGCGAGGCAAGTTCATCTGTGCCTCCATAAAAGCCTACTGATGCCAACGGTTTATGATATGTAAAATAACAAAAAATATGTACAGTGCTAGACCAGGGGCAGGCAACCTACGGCCCAAGCAGGAGAGAGAGAGAGAGAAAAAAAAAAAAAAAAAAAAAAAAAAAAAAAAAAAACATACTGTTTGGCAACTCTGTGCTCCCCCAAGCCTCACCCCAAGATCCTGCTGGACGCCAGTGTCTACCAAACCTTTGCATTGAGATTAGGTACGCTTTGTGATCAGTACAGTTTACAAAATAAACTATCACATGTAAGTTAAAAATTATTAGAAAAATTGTGAAATTTTAATAGATATATAGTCAGTAACAGCCTATTAAAATTACAGTATTTAACGGCGTGTAATGCATTCTGGTGTATATCGCGCACCATAAGCTTTAACACAAAAATTTGTGGGAAAAAATATTGTGCTTAAAATGCTTGGCCCACAATCTTGAATCTCCAGAATTTTCTACCATCTGGCTAAGACTTAAATGTCACTCTCTAACTAAATACATCTGTGCTGTATATCTCTCACCTAATTCCTCTGATGATGTAAAATTCTTTAACTATTTGACTTCCAAGATGGAGTACATCCTATCTGACTTTCTTTTTATGCTGAGATTTCCATTCTTTGGAATTTCAATGTTCACCACCAGTTTTGGCTTCCACCCTCTCTCACTGACCAATCTGGTGAACATACCTTCAATTTTCCTATCCTCCACGACTTACAGCATCTGATGGAGTACCCTACCCATATCCCTGACAGCCTTGGAGACCTGCCCAACATTCTTGATCTTTTCCTAACTTCCAACCCTTCAGCTTACTGTCAAACTTTCTTCTCCGTTGGGCTCCTCCGATCACAATCTTATTTCTGTTACCTGTTCGATTGCTCCAGTGCAGCCTCAGGACCCGCCTAAGCGGAGGTGCTTAAGGCATTTCAACTCTGCTAAGTGGGAGGACCTAAGGCAGTACTATTCTGATTTTCCTTGGGGATTATCATTGCTTCTGTGTCAGAGATCCTTCTCTCTTTGTGCTGAGTGCATAACAGAGGTGATTATCTCTTGCATGGAGTAGTACATTCCTCACACTTTCTCTAATACTAAAACCCTGGTTTAACTCTGCTTGTTCTTGGGCAGTCAAAGACAGAGAGGCGGCTCACAAATGGTACCATAGCCATCCATCTGCTGGAACTTATGCCCTTTATATTTCTGCCTGTAATCATGGCAAATCTCTTCTCCAACTTACTAAAAACTCTTTTAACAATAGAAAATGTCAAAATATCTCCATTTCTAACTCTTGTGATTTCTGGCATCTAACCAGTAATATTTCCAACAATTTTACTTCTTCATCTTTCCCTCCTTTACTTCAACCAGATGGCTCCACAGCTGTCTCTTCTTTCTCTAAAGCTAAGATAACACATTCACGATTTTGAACTGTGACGGACACCGACGTTAGAAATTGGTTCATCGGTTAGTGAATTACGACCGGCTCCTGACTAACAAGAAGCAAAACGTGGTGTATCAGGGAGCACTGCGCTAAGTCGCCAAGCATCCCCAGTCGTCTCCATACACCCAGACAATTTCCAACGATCTGAAACAATTGTAGTTTTCTGTTCCAACTGTCATTCATCTGGAGATAATCCCAACTATCGTAACAGAATCGTAATTGTGTCGTGGTTCATCGTGGTACGATAGATTCAATGGTGACCATCATTATTATCTATGAAAAATCATGTGCCGTCTGGCATCCTCGGCATCACAAGAACTGTTGTCTTGATGTAGCAACACTGCATCACACCACCCTATGACAGACCACTATATACTGTCAGCCCCGCCGAACACGACTGTTACGTTCCTGAGCCCATCGTGCACGACAAATTTCGTGTTGGGCGCATAACAGGTTCAATAGGAAAAAATAGGTTACGTTCCCAGACCCTAATTTTTGCGGGGATTTAAACACATTTTACAATTTTTTGGTGAATAAAATGAAGTAAACAACTTTTATTACAAAAACTATTTCTATTAACAATAAAAAAATATTTTAAAAACAAGAAAATAACTTTTATCAACTAAAAAAATCCAAAATCTGGGGTGAATAAAAAGTGGCAGGAACTGAGAGGTCAGATTGGGCGAGTCCACTGTGCTTGGTGGGGGAGGTCTTGATCTTGATCTGGATCTTGACTCCCAAGCTGCCCATGCGGGGATGAGCAGAGCCCACCAAAATGGTGCACAACATCCGGCGGGAAATTCAAATCGTGTCATCGCGAGTCAAAGTCGTGTTCAGCAAGCAATGGGATATCTTGCCTATTCGTGTAAACACAAGTTTCGTGCACGGTGAATTCGTGTTCGGCGGGGTATTACAGTATATACGATATATAAAGTCGGCCCGGCCAGTCTATTCTAGTCCCATACAGCAAGCACTTCTTCAAGCACGCTTGAAGATGGTGAAGGAAAGGAAGGACAAGAAAGCTGGGGCAAAGAAAACCAAGACTAATTTTCCTCGTCAGGAGGAGGATGCTACACTCCGGTGGCGTCGGTAACATAATCCGTTAAAATCTAGGGTGAAACGCCCAGCTTTTGGGCAATATAATATAAAAACCTTATATAAAGAAACCTAAACGAACCAATCCTAACATAACCTAATCTAACCATAACCTAACGTAACCTAACCATTAAACACATAACATAATTAACCCAACATGAACATTTTTTTGCCAGGTAAGCAATGGTGAGTACTACCTGAAACCTTCACAAATGTGTTGAGTACACTATGTATAGTATGTACGACTTCAAATTTATATCGATATCGTCCAAGGAGTAGGTATGCAGATTTACCCAAATACTTTTTAGCTTACCTTAACCTAAGTTGTATGTACAGTATTTACAATTGCACTCAAGAGGGAAGCGTCTGGGTGCAGCCACTAATCTTTATGCTCCGCCCACAATCAGCTGATGTACCTAGGCTCCGCCTCCCTCCTCCTCCTAGGCATCAGTGTTGAAACCCCCATAAAACCCACATAAGAGTGCGTAGCTAAGTTAGGTTAGATGATGTTAGCCTACTAATTTTGAGGCACGGACTATTTATTTCTAGGCAAAGTACGATGCTTTTTCATTTCAAGAAACCAGTATCTTCACTCTTTCAACCCTTACACTGGTAAACTCTGGAACTCTCTTCCTTTGGATTCTGTCCGCTAGCGGACAGAATTCGTTAAAATCTAAAGTGACACTGACTCGGAGTAACCACTGAGTGCAACTGTTAATACTGTGCATACAACTTAGGTTAAGGTAAGCCAAAAAGTATTTGGGTAAATCTGCATAGCTTCTGCTCAGACGATATCGATATAAATATGAAGTAATACATACTATACATAGTGTACTCAACACATCTGTGAAGGTTTCAGGAGGTGCTAAACATTATCTACCTAGCAAAACATCTTTCAAGTTATGTTAGGTTAATTATGTTATGTTAGATTATGGTTAAGTTATGTTAGGTTATGGTTAGATTAGATTATGTAAGTTTGGTTCGGTTAGGTTCCGTTATACAAGGTTTTTATATTTTATTACCCAAAAGTTAGGCGTTTCACCCTAGATTTTTTTTTACCAGATTGCTATATTATGGGCTTTAAGAAAGCAACAGACTTTTTACACTGACGGACAGGATTCCTTCCGCATTAGTCCGAAAGTACTTCTTTCTGCTTCAATATGGTACATATCGTAGAAGTACTGCGCTCGTATTGCCTCGCCAAGTCGATTACTGGCACACCTTGCTCGTGTTTTTCTATGATTTCACGCTTTATTTCGATAGACATCATCCTTTTCTTCTTTGCACCGCTGTCTTTTCCTCTCACTTTCTTAGCACCCATAGTTACAAACAAGAAATTTGGTAAAATAAATGCATAAAAGCACAGAACGGGAGCACAACAGAGATCCTTACGTGGCGAGGTAAACACAAGCAGAGAAAGAATTTTGCACGGGAGAGCTGGGCTGGGCTGCGTTTACTAAGACAATACTGCACGCTCCGTATTGCTCAGTGACAAGATTAGAGGTTTGTAATATTTCGTTTAATTATAATAAATAAGCATTTCATGGTAACAAACTATAATATTTTATATGTTGGCACTAAGCTCCTGTAGGTTTGCTACTGTAGCGTGCAGTATTGTCTAGTGAACGCAGTCCTGAACATGACTCGTACCTCAAATTTTGGCTTGCAATTCAAAGCAAAAAATCGACCGAGTGACGGCTCGTGTCTCAAAAAACTCGTATGTTGGGGCACTCGTAAGTCAAGGTTCCACTGTACCATTGCTCCAAATGTAATGAAACTTATACATGTAGTTCATCTAAAGGAATAACAAAAACGGAAACTAACTTGGACGGTCCCCTTAGGTAAGACTGATGATATAGTTTCTCAAAATTTCTGTTAAGAGACACTTAAACCACACAAAAAGGTGATCTTTCTTATTCATATTGTTTTCAATTTGCAAATTCTTTCTGAGTTTGCAAGCTGACATATTTATGTACTGCTTGAATTGGCAATAGTGTACCTGAGTCATACAAAACAATGCAAATTACAGCCGGGCCGTGTTGGCAAAGAAACTGGATAACCAAAAATGGGGAACCCTCAACCAAAATAATTTCTATGTTTTTATATTGGTTATTTGTTCACTTTGTATTATATGGCAACATATAATAAGCACAGCTATGGACTATGAAGGATCATAAACATTAATAAAGTAAGTTTACAGTCACTATTGGACACAATAAAAAAAAAAATTAATAGAATTTTGTACCGTCAGCCTATACAGTGCAGAGGTGACATTTTGGCATTTATCGAGTGAAAAAATTGTGCGTTATACGCCACAAAAAATGGTAAATGATTCACTGGTGTGTGATTAGAAGAAACGTGAAGCCTCCCTGAAGAAGAAACCTAAGAAGAAATGTGCTGCAAGAACCAGTATCTATCACTGGTATGAACTAGAAAATTACTTAGAAGGTTGGATCAATGAAAACCATGAATATGGCTACATAGTTACCTGAACTAGCATATGTATTCAAGTAGTTAAGTGGGCGAAAACAAATCAAGATGAAAGCAAAGATTTTAAAGCAACAAGAAACTGGTGTTCTCGCTTTATGAAGAGGAAATATTTGGTGTTGTGGCAGAAGACCAAAATTGCTCAGAAACTTCTTGCGATGGATGAGAAGATGATTTGTTGTGGCAAGAAAGTGACAAAGAAGAGAACAGAAAAGATTCCAAAGATGACAGTGGAACTTTCGAAAATTATATATATCCATAAGCAGACTTCTTGACATCAGAAGAACAGAAAGATTTTGAAGGATTTCAAAATGTGATCGTACATGGAGTTTCTGTCAGTGTTTACAATCTGTATATCAGCTGTTGGAAACAGCCTATTATTTTGTTTTCATATAAACTGAACTTTTATTATTATCTTATTATCTAATATTAATCTGTGTTGAATATGTTATATGAGTTCACTGAGCACAAGTTTTAGCGGGATTGTGGCAACTTGCTGGAGTGTACACCCATTGTTAGTAATAAACGTTAGTGGTAGACGTTCCATTTTATACAAACCACATAAGTTGATCCCTAGTTTTGGAGTGATTTTTTCAGACTCAAAAAGTCTACTTGTATGCCACAATTTAAAAGTCAAAATTGAAAAGAATACAGATAATAGCAACTAGATGGTGCCACATTAGGAAGACCTAACTTATGAAGAAAGATTAAAGAAATGCAACTGACGACATTTGGAGAAGAGAAAGAGGAGACATAATAATAATACAGGTACATAACCATTTATCCGAACTGCTTGGGACCGGGAGTGGGTCGGTTTTCAGGATTTTCCAAATTTCTGAATGATTTATTGGGATAGCTTGGGTGGACCCAATGAAAGATTTGTACGGTTTGTAAGGTTTGCAGGCTTTCTTTTGGAAGTCAGCCACACCCACACCTCTGTTCACTACTGCCAGCATGCCATTCAAAGAATTATCTTTATATTTAGTTTTCAAAAATCTGAGGCTGCCTTGGTCAAATGACTGAATTAATGATGTCATGTTTGGGGGAAGGTACATGGCATAAATATTATTTTTTATTAGAAGCTCAGCTGGAGAATGAGCAGAACAGTTGTCCATGAATAGTAAAATCTTGCAGTTGGGATCGAGATCTTATTCCCTGCACAGAGTATGAGCCGCTGGTACAAAATATTTATTCAACCAATTGGAAAAAATGTCCCTGGTGATCCATGCCCTTTAGTTAGAATAGTAATGCACTGGTAAAGTGTGCACACCTTTAAAGCATTGAGGACACAGGATTTGCCTATCAGCAAGTTTTCACTTGTGCGTGCCTACCATGTTTGCGCACTCCAGCACAGTTAAACCTGTCCTTGGCATCCTTAACCCCCGAGGCAGATCTCTCATCAGGTGTAGCTAAGGTTTTTCTGGGGCAATAATGCCAGAACAATGCTGTTTGATCAGCATTGTAAGCTTGTTCTGCTGTTAAGTTTTCAGCCGAGACAATCTTCGCAAACTGCGTCATGATCAGCAGATGCCTTGTCACCACAAAATCTCAAACATTTAATCCTGTACCTTTTATTGAATCTGCATAGCCAGCCTTATGAGTATTCACAATTACCTTCAATTTTCAGTTCAGCATGGTAGAGTTTGGCTCGAAACAGCTGTACATTGCTCAGGAACAATTAAGCACTTTCTGGAATTTTCCATTTGTGGTACTTGCCTATCTCGCTTGGAAAACGTTTGGAATTCTGGAGTTCGGATAAATGGTTATGTACCTGTCTATGAATTGATGAACATCCTTGAGAAAATAGATAGAAAAGATCAAATAATGAGAAAAAAAAGACTGGCTGGATATTTGAGGGGACACAAGAAAAATTTGCAAAAGGAATTTGTTGCATGACAAAAAAAGTACAGCTTTCTCTTCGTTCAGTTAATTTCAAGTATCTACTTGAAATTAACTGAACGAAGAGATGATAATGGCAGTTTTTAACAACTTAAGGAAAGACTGGACAAATATAGATAGGGAGACAGGACCACACAAGTGTAGCTCAGGCCCAATATACAACTAGGTAAATACACCCACCCCCTTACAAGGTAATTTTGAAGCTCACCAATATTCATGATGTTATCTGTTTCTGTGTTGTAAAGGAGCCAGTCATAGAAAAGAGCCAGCTTCGAGTTGGCAGTTGCAACTGGTGATGTGCAGGAGGAAAGAAGCCAGCCAATCACAGCCCATCGTGGAATTATGTCTGAGCAGAGGACCTCATTGGAAGGGTGGATGCAGCCAATTATGAACCGGATGAGATCACAGCGCAGTGTTTGGCTCTCAGATGTGTTCAGGTACTGAGGGAAGGTCAAGATTAATTAATATTTCATCTGAGCAATTGGTAATGATGGTCATTGGAGAGTTAGTGTCTAGCTATTTCACTATTTATGCAAAATTATCCCTTGTCTATATCCTACATGAATATCCTGCAGATGTGCCAAGGGAAAACAAGTTCTCACTCATTCTTTATCTGATATCCGCTCTATCCATATAGCTATTCTGACACTCCTTTCTACATTTCATACATAAATATGCACAAATATATATATATATATATATATATATATATATATATATATATATATATATATATATATATATATAAATGTTAATTGTGGAACTGAAAAGTGGACAAGATGTACATTGAGATTGGATGCACACATCCAGGGTAAGATGAGGAAAGACAGCTTAAGAAAATGTTAAAATAATAAATCTTATTAATTCTATTATTTTTGTCAATGATTTCTTCATTCTTTGCAGAACATTCAGTGAAACTTTCAGGTTCATACTCCAATTACATATAGTTTCAAAAGCCTGTTGCCCTAACATAGTGTTTTGTACATGTTCAATATAATATTTCTTCATGTTAACATTTTACAAAAGTTCACGAAAATGTGAACACAAGCTAATGGAAACAACTATGTGAGCAAGATACAACTACTGTGATACCAGGCAGGCAGTGGTAAGCAAAAAACGTGTAACCTTCTATGACCCTTTATTTTCCAGAAGTACAGTCCTCCATACACCTACAATCCGCACACGAAGTCTGTTCGGCTCCTGACGCAACAAACATAAACAATGTTTAACATTAATTTTACATTAATAGAATGGGTACTCACAAATATTTAGTATTTCAAGGGTCTTCCTTTTGTCTTCAGGCACTTATTGAGACAAAATTTGCTAAGTTTCTTAAATGCTGTGGGTTAATATTTTGCCACATCTATTGCACTGCTTCGATCAGTTGTGGAATGGAGAGTGTCATGTTGCCTTAACTCCCATTTAATGATTGCCCACAAATTTTCTATTGGGTTTAAATCTGTGGAATTTCCTAGCCACTTTTCAATGTACTGAACTTGGCAATCTTGTAACCACTGTTTCACAACATGGGCTGTGTGGCATGGTGCACCGTCCTGCATGAAAATGTCAGTCTGACAAGCCTCAAAACACACTAGCAGGTGGTCACACAAGAGTTCTGGGTAGATGTTTTTATTGAGGTTTCCATTCCTTGGCAGCACAATTAAGTTCCCCTGACCATGGTAACCAAAAGCACAGCACCCCAGATCATAACACTGTCAGGGTATTTATGGGTCTTCCTTGTGTAGCGAGGGTCCAGCGGGTCACTATTAATGTGTCGGTACACATTACCACCTCTGTTCCTAGCCACAGAAAACATTGCTTCATAACTCCATAGAGCTTGCCTCCACTTGATTTCATACCACTGACAATATTTTCGGCAAAAAACAATCCTATTTTTGAAGTGTTTGCTTTTTATTTGAGGTTCCTATCTTAATTCTAAGTATTTGATTTGATTTTTCTAAAAGTCTGCCGTAGGACCTGTTTGCAAAAGGCCGATTTCGAGTGTCCAGTCAAGTATAGTGTAGTTTATGATTAGGTTAATTATGTTAGGTTAGGTTATGGTTAGGTTAAGTTATGGTTAGATTAGGTTTGGTTCAGTTAGGTTCGATTATATAAGGTTTTTATATTTTTTGTCCAAAAGTTATGCGTTTCACCCCATATTTTTTTCCCCGGAATGCAATATTATGGCCTTTAACCAAGTAACGGACATTTTATACTAACGGATAGGGCTCCCTCCACATTAGTCCGTTAAATCGAGTCGACAGTATAACTGTATTTATTTAATAGTAAAATAAGACAAGGCAAATGTTGTTATTGGATATTTAGAAAGGATAAATATGATGCATTATCATACATAACAATCATGTTATGTCATGTTTGGCTCGGTAGTTTAACCTCAATTTAAGGATGTATCGATGTATTGTTATAGATTAAAAAAATATAGCAGCTTTTATACATTATAAACACCATTATAGTTTAATAACATCATCATTTCGTGTGAACTATGATGTGAAAATATAGTAGAAGAAGTTTGTGGAGGGGGCAGTGGCTGCGATAACCTAGTCTGTCATGCAGGATACACTGCATTGCTCTCCTAGAGACATGAAACAGTAATTGTGGGTTATTTCTTTTTATTTCTGCTGCTGAAATACGTGGGTTTGCCTCCACTTGCTGCCGGATAAGGTTTGTAGTTCGTCGAGTGCTAATTTTTGGTCTACCAGATCGTTGTCTATCACTTTATTCACTTTTGAACAGTTCATTATGCAAATCCAACAATTTTTGAGATATCCTTTACTGACTGTCCTGACTTGAAGAGTCACACAATGCTTGCTAGCTGGTCTTTGGTAGAGTGCTTGGGATTCTTCATATTTTATGTAGAGGAGAAAAACTATAGAGAATGAACCGTGTTGAGGAGACAACACTCACAAGCACTTTGAGACGTCATCCCTCGTGGTGGTTAGAGAGCAGAGCGGTGCACTAAAGGCATTTACATCAGTGGCCAAAACATCTGGTATCCTTCATGAACACGTTTAGGCTTCCTGTTTGGATAGAGGGAGGTGCGCATGCCCAAGATCACTTTTTTGCAGCAGCGGCAGAGACAACACATTCAACGCCAGTCTCCACAAGTCCTTAATGCACTGCTAGCTAGCAGTATCTCGTCTCCTGCCTGCATCTTGTTCCCTTTTATCAATAGTCATTCTTAACCTAACTCTAAAACCCTCCGTAGCTACCCTGACGCTAAGTTTATTTAATTATTATCCTTATATAATATCTTAATGCACTACCTTAACAAAAGATGAACATGAGAGCGGAGCTACAGCCTCTTGAATGGGCGGAGTTATGGCCTCTTGTGGCAAAGCTCATTACCTCTTACCTTGAAAAAGCATTATTATTTATTTATTTTATTGCTTCTACTATATTTTCACATCCTAGTTCACACGAAATAATGATGTTATTAAAATATAATGGTGTTTATAGTGTATAAAAGCTGCTATATTTTTTTAATCTGTAACAATACATCGATATATCCTTAAATTGAGGTTAAACTACCGAGCCAAACATGACATAACATGATTGTTATGTACGATAATGCATCATATTTATCCTTTCTAAATATCCAATAACAGCATTTGCCTTGTCTTATTTTACTATTAAATAAATACAGTTATACTGTCGACCCTCGATTTAAGGGACTAATGTGGAGGGAGCCCTATCCGTTAGTATAAAATGTCCGTTGCTTGGTTAAAGGCCATAAATTGCATTCCTTGGAAAAAAATATAGGGTGAAACGCATAACTTTTGGACAAAAAATATAAAAACCTTATATAATCGAACCTAACTGAACCAAACCTAATCTAACCATAACTTAACCTAACCATAACCTAACCTATTATAATTAACCTAACCATAGACTACACTATACTTGACTGGACACTCAAAATCGGCCTTTTGCAAACAGGTCCTACGGCAGATTTTTAGAAAAATCAAATCAAATACTTAGAATTAAGATAGGAATCTCAAATAAAAAGCAAACACTTCAGAATGATGTAAAGAATATGTTTATGAGCAACAAAAACAAATTAGTCAACATACGTCATCGGTGGGCGACAATTATTAAATCCTAAGTAACCAAGAAAAACAAAATTTGCAACAATTTCCAGGAATATTGGAATTTCAATCTGAAAACACTTACATGCATAGCCTATGTAGTATATATTAATATGCAATACCATAGAATACGCCATACGTGACTGTGCACTAGAAATCGGGTCTTTCGCAAATGTGTCCCGAGGCGATTTTTTTTTTGTTTTATTTGAATAAAATACTTAAAATCATCATAGAAACCTCAAACAAAAAGCAAACAACTCAGAACGATGTGAAGAATATGTTTATGAGCAACAAAAACAAATTAGTCAACATACGTCATCAGTGGGCGACAGTTATTAAATCCTAAGACACCAATAAAAACACCATATTTGCAATAATTTCCAGGAATATTGGAATTTTAAACTGAAAAATGCATACATACATGGCCAATATAGTCCATACTAATATACATGCATGCTTGAAATAAGATTTGAAACTATTTCCAAATATTCTGTTTGTTTTCTACGCTTTCACTGAGCATGGCAGGATACACAACACCTTAATGTTGAGAGTAATTGTAAAATATAACCAAAACTTGAATACAACCCCCTAAGTCACTCGTAATCAATTCACTCATACTCATACTTCACTCATACTTTCATATACCCATAATTAACATCAAGAAGAAAAAACGTAACATTCCTAATCAACTTACGATGTTTGCGGAGTGTCATCGAGAGAGCGTTTCTCAGAGACTGTATAAAATAACTCCATTGTAACTCCTTATTGGTGATGGTCTCTAGTCAGTTTGTTGGTTTCATTGCCTCTTCCTCCTTTTCTATCTAGCAATGTTCTTTCCAATGATCTTATCACCATACATCACTTTCCCGGCATATGTACTTTTCCTTTTATCCTGCCATGCTCAGTGAAAACGTAGAAAACAAACAAAATATTTGGAAATAGTTTCAAATCTTATTTCAAGCATGATTCAGAGTATGCAATAGAAGCTGATGTAGAGAGTTAAGGGTGCTAACGCTAGTCTGGTTTCCGTTTTCCCTGGATTTACAGCGATACGACTACCAGTCTGGTCACACTAACTTTGTGGAATCAGCTGTTCATAACAACAACACAAGCCATTATGGAGGAAGCACTTCTCTTCTTCTTCTTCTGATCATGAACATTTTCCATGAGACTTATAATAGCGTAATGGGACCAATGAATTTAATTATTTATGTTGTTGGCTTTTCTGTAAAGATTTGTTTTGGTCTTCTTCTTCTTCTTGTGACCTCTTGATCATGTCATGCGAGAAATAAATGCTATATTTGCATCGAAATAAAATTTATATTTGGGTGTTTTGGGTGTTGATGGAATGACTACGGAAATGTTAAAATGTGGAGGAAAAACTGGTGAAATGGATGTGTCTAATATGTGATCTTGCATGGAGACAGAGAGAAGTACCAAATGAATGGAAAAAGGCAATCATTGTACCCCTTTATTAAGCTAGAGGTAGTAAAGATGAGTGCAATAATTATAGAGGGATAAGTCTGCTTAGTGTGCCAAGAAAAGTGAATGGGAGGCTGCTGATGGAGAGATGATGAAGTAACTGAAGGGAAGGCTAGCAAGGAGCAGGAAGGATTTATGGATCAGATATTTGCAAGGAAAATGATAGTAAAGGAGTACTTGGGATGAAAAACTGTATGCAGTTTTCATGGACCTAGAAGAAGCACATGCTAAGAGTTGATCAGGAAGGTCTTTGGAATACTCTGAAAGTTTATGTTGTTGGATTACATTTGTTGGGTTCCTCCACTCCGGGTTATCTCTTTGAGAAATAGCCCGAGAAGCAGGATCAGCTTCTGGGTAACATGACACATGCTCATATAGCCGGAGATGACGTTGGCGGACTATGTTGGTAATAGGCCTTGATTCAGTCTCACGGGGCAGTCGCTGATTTAACACGGTCATTCCAACGGTATCCCATGATACTGCGAAGGTATTTAATACCAAAGATATAAATTTGCCTCTTCAGATCGGTGTTCACTATCCATATCTCACTAGCAATTTGAAGATTTGAATCTTTGTCCGTCTGTATAGGTACTGACAATGCCAGATACTCGTGCTGAGCAATTCCATAACACCATGAGCCAAGCCAATCCAACATGACTTCTTGGCGTGACCCACCATTGTTATGGACTACGCTACCAAGGTATTTGAAGCTCTCCAAGATATCAATGTCCTCACCACACCATGAATAGACTGTACTGTTTCATCTAGCAAGCCTCCAAACACCTGAACATTAGTCTTGGGCCAGAAGACCTAATGTCACAAAGGCTTCGCCTCCTCATGTATTGCATCGAGAGCCATTATCTCTAGCGACTCAGCAAAGACTACTGCATTATCAGCAAAAACAAGATCAGTGATCTTGGTGTTGTTGACATATGCTCCACAGTGACTTTAGTCCACGATTCTGCCCAGTACCCAGTCCATACACATATTGAAAAGTGATGGAGCAAGGATGTATCTTTGCCTCACTCCCTTATTCACAGGCACGAAGCTGGACATGCCCTCGCCACACTTCACAGCACTCACTGCCCCGGAGTACAAGCAAGATAGTAGTCCAATAATCCCTGTAGGAATCCTGTGGGCGCGCAGAAGATCCCAGAATGCCTAGCGATGCACTGAATCAAACGCCTTTTAGATATCAACATAGGCTGTGAGCATTCCCTTTCGAAACTCATGTTGGCGTTCCACCGATATGGTGTAGGGAGCTAAGGTATTATTATTATTATTATTATATATATATATATATATATATATATATATATATATATATATATATATATATATATCATTGTTATACATTTGTATTTGGCGTGTTCCATATTATATAATCTTGTGACGTGGCAACACTGTGTTGACACCCCTGACGGGCCCCTCAGTTCCCCACGAACGAGTGCACCCCGCCAAGACGGGTTCCGGACAAAAGTTCGTATAGAAAAACTTCGTATGGCAATAATTCGTAGGATAGTTTGTTTGCCTAAAGTACGTCAGGATAAAATACGTAGGGTACAAAGTTCGTCATGTAAAAAGTTCGTAATGGAAAAAGATCGTAAGGTTAAATGTTCGTCATGCAAATGTTCGTTAGAAAAATTTTCGTACTCATAAAAGTTTGTATGGAAAAAGTTCATATGCAAATGTTCGTAAACAAAACGTTCGTACGTAAATGTTCGTCAGGGATAAAGTTCATCTGACAAAAATACGTAAGTAAAAGTTGGTACGCTAAAGTTCGTATGCAAATGTTCGTATGGTATAAAGTACGTATGTAAAATATTCGTTATAACAAAAGTTCGTACAAAAACAATCATATATAATTATTCGTACGCAAATGTTCGTCAGGGATAAAATTCTTCTAGGTAAAGCAGTATGTACGGAAAAGTTCGTAAGCATGTTTGTATGGTAATAAGTCGCTATGGATAGTTGCTATACGAAAAAATTTTAAACGAACCTTTGTCTGAAACCCATGAGAAATGGTGGGGTGTCGCTGAGAGCCAAAGCTGCTGAGAGAGAGAGAGAGAGAGAGAGAGAGAGAGAGAGAGAGAGAGAGAGAGAGAGAGAGAGAGAGAGAGAGAGAGAGAGAGAGAGAGAGAGTGTGTGTGTGTGTGTGTGTGTGTGTGTGTGTGTGTGTGTGTGTGTGTGTGTGTGTGTCTGTGTTAAGATGGTGGTTGTGATGGTGGTGTAATTGTTGTTGTAGTAGTAGTAGTAGTAGTAGTAGTAGTAGTGTATGGAGAGTAGTAGTAATAGTAGTATATGGAGAATTGTAGTAGTAGTAATAGTAGTATATGGAGGGTAGTAGTAGTAGTAATAGTAGTAGTAGTAGTAGTAGTATAGTAGTATAGTAGTATAATAGTAGTAGTAGTAGTAGTAGTAGTATAGAGAGGGTAGTAGTAGCAGTATGTAGTAGTAGTAGTTGCAGTAGTATTAGTTGCTGTTGTATATGGAGGATAGTAGTAGGTTATTCTTGAAATAATTCCTGGAGGCAATGGCTCATCATGTCTGTGTGCTCAATGTATATTATTTTGTGTTAACGGGAAGGCGGCGGCAGCAGAGTGCAAGATTATGATGTTGGTTATCGGTGATGGAGACGTAGCGGGCGGTGATGGTGGTAGTGACGAAGCAGGCGGTGGTGGTGGTGGTGATGGTTGTGAGCAGGGTCGGCTCTCAGCAACACACCCCTATTTCTTATGGAGTTCGGACAAAGGTTCGTATAGAAAATCTTCATATAGCAACTATCCATAGCGACTTAATACCATACAAACATGCTTACGAACTTTTCCATACGTACTAATTTACCCAGAAGAATTTTATCCCTGACGAACATTTACCTATGAATAATTACATATGAATTTTTTTCTATACGAACTTTTGTCATTACAAATATTTTACATACGCACTTTATACCATACGAGCATCTGTATACGAACTTTAGCGTACAAACTTTTACTTACGTATTTTTGTCAGACGAACTTTATCCCTGACGAACATTTGCGTACGAACATTTGCATACAAACTTTTTCCATACGAACTTGTCCCGACGAACTTTTGTCGTTACGAATATTTTACATACGTACTTTATACCATACGAACATTTGCATACGAGCTTTAGCGTACGAACTTTTGCGTAAGTACTTTTTCCATACAAACTTTATCCCTTACGAACAATTGTGTACGAACTTTATGCATACAAACTATTTCCATACGTACTTTGGTCCTACAACCCGCTAAGACACCAAACACAATAGAGAGCCCCAAGCATTCCCACAGGACGGTCGCACTATTTTGCCATTCCTCTGTTCAGTTTTGTTTATCTCAGAATAAACCCACGTCACATTCTCAGAGCATTTATTTGACCACCGCTACGCTACCATCTTATCTCCTACAAATGGTGGATCAGCATGGGGATAAGCAAGCTGGACAGAGAGAAAATAAGAAGAAAAGTTTTGGCGCATCTACCGCATCTGTATCAAAGGACGCCATCTGCAAGCCATGGTCTCTGCGACACAAACGGACTCATCTATTATGGACAAGTATATTCTACCCTGTATATTTGCTACTGCTGCATCATCCACGCTTTGTCTGTTGCTACTCCACCTGCTCCACTTACTACTCCACCCACGCGATCATGCTTTGTTGACGACACCATCACGCTCGCGATAATACCAGCATTTTCTGGCCCAGCAACACACACGTGGCCATCTATTATTGACGAGAGACTCCACTTGCTCCAAATCCACTGGACTCCACACCACTCCATCCATGAGGTCATGTTTTATTTTGACGCCCAACGCTGGCCGCCTTCACGCCCACGAACGGGACCAACTTCCACCTACGCTGAACTCCACATCCACTCCACTACAAGGATTCCACATCCGAGGGACTCCACTCTCACTCCACTGGACTCCACTACAAAGGACTACATTTGAGTATATTTTTTGTATTTATCTATTCATTAAAATTTTATTTTATAATTTTTTGCTATCTGGGTGTGTGAAGAGCTTTTATATTTTTTAATGTAACTCTGATAAGTTTTTCTTAACGCATTTATTTTATTTTTTCTGTGCTTGTGTTTGCCATATTTTCCCTCCACCTTCCTCTTCACGCCGCCATCTTGAAAATTGACGCGCGCTTTTTGAATTTCTCCTCCACCCTGTTATTGTTTACTAGGCGGCCAT